>LS931983.1:80626-155563 GCA_900490955.1 Micoletzkya japonica | reverse complement strand
GTAATATGTTCATCTATCCAACTTTTTTTTCGGCTTTTGCTTATCTATTCCTCTATTTTATATAGTCCTTATTAAAGTCATAGTTCATTCATTTACTGTATACGGTCATGGATCAGGGAAGTTTATTGTGCGTTGTGAATTGTATTGATCGACTGATTGATGTTGGGATAAATGCCGTACACTCCTAGGCTTGTTTGAACACACTTTGTGGAGTATTACTGTAGTGAACGAAGAGAACGAAGGGAAGGAGCCACAAGGCCTACGTCAGACCTGACTACAATCGAGATCAACTCATGCTCGACAGGGAGTTGCGTCAGAAGTCGTATGCTCCTATAGTCCATTTATTCCAAGGGACAGACAGAAGGACAGGACTGGGGGTTGACTACTGCAGGGCCGAATCATAGAGCTCTTGGATGCGTACGAGGCATACCTGCAAAGCCGTTGATTTTTCAAGATCGAATTTCGTAGAGCCGAAATCGCGATCAAAAGTCTGCAGGAGGAGATGATGGGGGATTTCCTTCGGTATCCTTTGTTTCTGTCTATCCCTTTGTTTTGCGTCTGAGGAACCTTTTTCACTACCCTGAAATAGACCTCTATCATCCCAAACCCAACAACAAAATATATAACATTCATGATTCCAGACTATGCCGGCCGAACGTCCTATGTGTCACACTTTCAACACTTCTCAACACGTGCAAGCAGAACGGGCCGATTCACAAGTACCTCGACGAAGCGCCTTCACTCACGATCTGGGCAGATGAGGCATCGCAAATCACCGAAGGAGCACTTCTGGCCATCAGCAATCTGTTTCCTGACAAAGGTGAGTCTTTAAGCAAAAAAAATAATAAAACAAGTTAACGATTTTGAGATACGCAGGAGACTGCAGGCAGTTGGAGCCATACTGTCCCAGTCCTCGCGACTCGTTTGCAGCTCAAGCTGCTGCACGAGGAGTGGCAGCAGTGATGCAACGGGCCGTCGCAGTGAAGAGATTCACTCTAAGGGAGTGTCGGATGAACCTCCTCCTCTTCAGTTGTCGCGGCGAGGAAGTCTGAGTAACCATCGCACGCAGTCTCATCGACATGCTCGAGAAGGAGAAGCAACATGTCCGCCTTGTATGCCATATCGCGGTAAACGGAAGCTGCAAAGGGAATATTATTGTTTAGCAAGCCTCTGAGAATTTATATTCTATTTTGACCCGAATTCATATTGGCTAACATATTGCTAACCTCTTTTGCATTTTGTGTGAAGGAAATTTCGTCTAAACTTAGGAATTTCCAGCCTATTATCGAAGGGAATGAGGTTTCTGCTCTTCCAGTAAGAACATTGTCCATTGCCAGAGGAAAACAAATCTACGCCTTAATCCCAGTTTTGTTTTTCTTTAATTCTATCTCTGCACTACGTAGTTAACATACCCTCACCGGCGCCTGCAATCGGTAGACCCTCGAGATGGTAGAGGTCGTTGACCTCAGTGAGAAGACGGTTGTACTCGTGGAGGACTCCTTGGTAAGTCGCACGCATCGACGCCGAAGAGATCATCTACAAATTATCATTACTCGTTTTATATTCCATTTTGTGCATTTAACATTGCTAATATATAAGAGTTTCAATCCACAGTCACACAATATTTTCATTTTGTGTAGAATTCCGTAATTTATGACGGTTTTCCTGTTATTTAAGCGTCAATATCTCGCTGAATTCAGCTTACGGTAATGCACTGCTTTTCAAAATTCAGGACACGGTAATGTGCTACAGTACACCAACCATTTAAGAAACTCTGATTCAAATTCATGCACGGTTCTGGGGAACTTATTATCGCCCGCCAGTGAAGAACCACTGACTCATGAGGGAGGGCAATCTAGATTAGCTAGGATCATGAGATTCCGGGATTCAGAACAATCCCACGAGTACCGTTTTAGCACCATTTCTTACAGGTGTTTCTTTCGGGGGTAGAGATTCCAATATACAACGTGTGTATTTTAGTCGGACAGCCTGACTTATCTACATAATGTATGGAAGGCGTAAACGCATTCTCAACTCCTACTCCTACTCAAAAACGGTCACCCCAACTCAAAAAGTGGGGTGAGCAAATATAAATTTCGAAATGCCAAGTTCTCAAGAATAATAATAATAATAACTTTATTGCTATCTCACAGGGAAATGCATAGTTTAAAAACAAGAAAAGAAGAATAATAAAAAAAACTTATTAGGAATTATGATAATGATGACACAGGCTGACTGAGAGGCAAAGAGTTTTGACGAGAATTGAAAGCCCTTGCGCTCCTTACAAAGAAGTTGTTCATGCGATAATTCAGAGACGAGGGTTTATAGGAAAGAATGAAACAAGGTCCACAACAACGCGTTGGGTGGATATCAAAATGATGCGAATTTGAGATAGAAATTCGTTTTTTCCAAAAAGTAATTCGTGAGTCATCTTCTGATCGATTGCTTTACGGTGATCCTCTAAACTTTGAAGGTTTAGCTCTTTGTTTCTAATTTCATGAGAGGGCATATCACGTGGAAATGCTCTCGACGTGCTTTGAAAATTTCAGCTGATTATCAACTATGAACCCAAGATCACGCACTTCGGTACACATTTCAATTGGTTGGCCTTTAATAACATAGGGACGCTTGATATTTGATTTGCCCAAGTGAAGCACTGAACATTTGTGGCCAGCGAGCTCAAGTTGCCAAGCATCAGACCATTCAACTATGGTATCAATCGCAGAGAAAGCTCAGCTTTGAGCAACTGAAGGACCGGATGAAGAGATACTTAGTACCAAAACTCGATGAGTTACCCTCTTGTGGCAATTATTTTTGTGTTATTATCCCCATTGGTAGGTTGAACAGCGGTACTGTAACTGTGCATGTTTATCAGGACGGGGGGATCGACTACTGGACAGGACTGAGGGATGTATTACTGGAGGGCGATGTGGTAGAGTTCCTCGGTGCGGAGGAGGCACACCTGCAAAGTTGTTTGTTTTTTTCAACCCGTATCGGCATCCTCTCAGTAAGTGTACTCTAAGAAAAGCGCTTAGGCCAGTATTTTTTTTCTCAACCCATAATAGGCCCAACCCACTAGCATATTATGCTAGCTCGAACACGACAGTGATCGCAAGCCCTTACTCCCTTCCCCTCCCATTGCTTACGTCGCAGTACTGCAACTTGGCCAGCGCACTCTGCTCCTCCTCCTCAGTCGTCGCGACCAAGAAGTCTGCGTAGGCCGTTCTCGCGGTCTCGTCAACGTGGTCCAAGATGTGAACCAACAAGTCAGCACGATATGTCATCCCGCGGTGCACCGAAGCTGAAGAAGAAATAGTATTGATTAGTAAGACTCTACGAACGGATTTTCCTTTTGTCACAAATACATTTTGCTTAGCATTACTGCTAACCTGCATTGCATTATTGTGTGAAGGAAATTTCGCTTGTATTCGGGAGTTCTAGCCTATTCCCAATAGGGTTCGGTTTTTTGATCTTGCAGTTAGAATGAACTAGAGAGGTTAACTATTTTATGAAAAATATGTACGTGTTACACCAAGTTTTGTTGCTCATGCCAACCCTTTTTTGATGTCTTTATTTGCTAAAGGGGTGGTAGTGCCTGCACTGCATAGTTAGCATACCCTCTCCGGCGCCAGCAATGGACAGTCCCTCGAGGGCGTAAAGACCGTTGACGTTGATTACGAGGCGGTCGTGCTCGTGAACAATGGCCAGGTAGAGAGCACGCATCGACGACGACGTAATCATCTACAATTTATTTTTACTCCTTTTACATTCTCTTTCACTAATCCAACTTTACCAATATATGACATTTTTAGTGCATATCCACAGTCGCCCACTAGTCTGAGCTTTACTGTAATCTGTAATTTACCATGGTTTTGCTGTTATATAAGCGTTATTTTCTCGCTGAGTTCAGCTTACGGTAATGCACTACATTTTCAAAATTCGGAATACGGTAGTGTGCTACAGTACACCAACTATTTAAAAAAACTCTCGCTCATTTCAGTGCTACGCAGTTCAGTATATCCTTTCAATTGGAAAAAAGTTTGCTCACAATTTTATCTACCATCGTCTACTACAATAGTAATTCGGTATACGGTACTGTATAAATATATACGATATACAGTATCTTTATTATTTTGAATAATTATCTCGCCTTTTTAGCGCACCGTAATTTCCTACAGTACCCGTTTAATTTAAAAGTTGAATGTCGCACAACTTTGTATGCTGTCATGCACTACAGTATACTTATTTGTTGTACGCAAGTGTGCTACAGTAATCAATTATTTGAAATATTTTTTTCGTTGATTTCAACACCCCATAATATTCTACCATATCCCAATAAACTGAAATTTATTCTTTTGCGCGATTGATTTTGTATACTGTCATGCGCTACAGTATGCTGCAACGAGCGTTCGAAGAAGAGCGGGAAGAGCGGGAAGCTACGCTAATGAGAGGAATGATTAGTTTATCTCAGGGAAATGAGCGAAGAAGGCTCGATCACATGCCTTGATTAACCCGTTAAACTCGTCCATGTACATTAGAAAATTTTAAAAAGCGGCAGCTATAGTGATGAGCCATCACAGTCAACCATGGCTCAGTCTGTTCCTCCCGGAGATATAGCCACTCAACCTGGCACCAAGATCGTCTTCAACTCCCCCTACGATGACAAGCACACCAGTCACATCAAGGTGACGAACTCTTCAGCTCGTCGTATCGAATGGGCCTTCAAGGCGACCAAAATGAGGCGTCTCGGAGTGGATCCTCCCAGTTGAGTCCTCGACCCCAAGGAGGCCGTCCTTGTTGCTGTTTCCTGTGACGCTTTCGCCTACGGACAGGAGGACACCAACAGCGACCGTATCTCGATCGAGTGACCAATACCCCCGACGGCGCTGCCAGGCAATTCCGTCGCGGGTGTTTCCAGGGAGATGGAATGGTCCGCGGGAAGAACCTCCCTATCGAATACAGCCCTTGAGGGACGACCCCAGGGTGTGCGAAATAAAGTATGTAGTGCACTACCGTATCCCAATTAAAAAATTATTCTCAGCTCAGAGTACTGTAGTGTATTTTGATTAGACTTTCTTTAATTCGGAGCATTGAAATACACTACAGTACCATAGTTCGTCATATCATAAGGTACTACAGTAACGCTGCAATTTTCGTATTATTTCTCCGATTTCTTTTGTCCAATATACACTACAGTGTCCTGATTATTTTGAAAAATTATGTAAAGTGTTCTTAATACTGTTTAATCACGAATCTCACGTACTTTGAAGAGTGGGATTACGCCGGCTCGTTCTCCACGGACATCGGTAGGAATCTTCTGGTCAGGGCTCTTACCAATCGCACGACAGTTCATTCAAGTCAAGGGGTATTCATGTCAAGGGTAGCAGATTCCCCGGAAGTGGAGAATTCCGATTGAGGAGAGTGAGAAACATTCGGCTCCGTACCTATTATTAATCGACGGGATTAATCTCCTGGTAGGATCGGGTCTCTGGGATAACTGAGAAGACGATGAGATTGAAGAATTCGTCCTAGATCACAGAGAGACCTCAAGATGATAATGCCAAACATTTTCCCAAACGCGCCCGCTGCTAAAATCGACGTGATCAGAAAAGATCTATGCCGCATATATGCAGACTATGTTGCCACAGTTTTTAATCGTAGTTTCTTTTCTAGAAAAGTAGTTTACTAAAACTCTCACAATTATTTAGGGCAGTTCATGATTAACAGCTAAATTCTACCGCTGTCAAGATTATATATCATTGAAACTATTTATTTGCCACCGAAAAACGAGACACATTTCCTTTAAATTTTTACTCGTTTTCTTGGAAGCAAGCCTCGTGATGACTTTGTCATGTGCATTTCGTTCCTTTACGAAAAGGGAACATGGATGTTTGGAGAGAAACCTCATAAGCATGAGACCACACCTCATCGTGGTAGGTAGAACTCGACAATTAACGGTTCGTTACTTTTCATAATGTTGAAGCAGTTATCACTCTCCCTAATCAAAAAAGGTGTGCTGTCTCGCGCCACAAGAAATAGTGTTTGCTAAGCAGAGAGTATTATCAAGTTCATAACCAATTACGGCACAAAAATTGACTATATCAGCACCAGTAAAATGACCCAGGGAGGAAGAAGAGAAATGTAGCTCCAAGCTGCAGATCTCTCGTGAGCCTTGCTCAACCTTTGCATGTTATTATTATTATTATTGTCATTATCATAGGATTATAAGTATTTCATTGTAGATAAGTCTTGTGAGTATATTCCTGAAGATAAATGATTGGATAACATTGTAGAAGCTTTCGCAAGTAGAACTATGGGTATTTTACATTATGTGCATGAGTAAAATGGTATTGGACAAGAGAATCTTCACGGATTCCTTCTATTGCCCACCATACCTTATCAATACTATTATATAATTCGCTAAACGTCTGTCCGTGGACATGACCAAAGAACACTCAAATAGGCGTTTTCGAAATTTTCAAAAGCTCCTCCACCTAACGGGGTTTGAACCCGCGCACTCCTGCTCCATGGTCAGCCGGCTTCCCGATTGAGCTATACTGACACGTTCGCGGTAGGTGCGGAGATTGTACATGACTGCAATTGACGCCGCGCGGCCTATTTTTTTCGCACTAATAGCAAAGCTTATATTTGAGAAAAGAGATATTGATTCGACAAACATAGAAAATCGTTAGACGTTTCGACAAAATCGCTCAGAGAGCTGTGTTATAGTCGTAAAAAGCGGAACGTATAATTCGTGATTCTGTCGCTACGGTGCTTAGCGAATTTTTCGCCCTTTGAGACGGTGCCATTTCATTTCAAGATAGAAGTTGATTCGATCGCTTTAAAAGGCATCGGAATCAGCGCTACAACCGCAATGATTATATCTTCCCTTTTTCTCTACTATATGTGGAGAGGAGGGTGTGTAGCACTGCCAAAGGGTAGAGAGGAGAAATTTAGTAGAGGATCGAGGGATAGTTTCTAATTGTAAGACGTAAAGTTATTGCCCGCTGCAATTACCGAGACCCATTTGAGGGGAATTTCTAGAACTAGAACTTTTGGTGGGGATAAAAAAGTTATGAAACGTTACTTCAAATTATTTTGTAGATGAAGAATGTTTGATGTTGTTAAAGTATAGATAAAGGAACTTCTATAAAATAAATTTTCTAGGTGAAGAGTAAGTAAAGAGTTTGGCAATGTAAATAATATATAAATTCAGCTTTTAAAAGTTCTTATTATGTAGTGGAGGCGTGAAAGACGCTACATGAAAAGATCCTGATGAATAATCATTCATCAACACTCGTGGAGGTTCCGCAATAGAACTTGCAAGCATTCTCTCTTATCTAATCTAGGGCTTCAGTTGTGCGAAATCGCGTTATTTTGGTGTATTAAGATTTGGCCTCATACGATCTTTTTACGCCATCATCTTTTGTCGCTCGGTTATTTATTTTAGACGTAAATTTGCGAGAATGCATTTTTGAAAATTTTCCTGCCTCTTGCATAAAGCAAATTAATTTGAGAAAGAGAATCCGCGCGTTATAAATGGAATAGTCTGGGATGCTGCATTTCGATTAAAAGTGAAAGCGAGCCTGCGGAGACGTAATGGTGCCGTAGTGAAAGTGTACACCTCGCTATTATTTTCCCAGTTGCATAGGTTGTTTTAGGAAACGAGCGCATAGTCAATTGATGCTATTTAATAGGATTCCAGCGGCGATAAACTAATAGATGGTGAAAGCAGACACCACGAGAAGGGCTCTCACTAGGGCTTACACTAGCACTGCAAATAATGCATCCAGTAATTACTTGTTCGTGATTTCTCGCGTGTTTATTACAAACATTGCGAAACAGACCATTTACAATTCCACTCAACCCCACTCCCAACCCCAACTCCACACAACCCCAACCACAATCCCTCCTCCCCACCTCAATGTCGGACAACATGGTATTACCTTATTCGTGTATATATCGACTTCGTGAGAAAAGATTGCAATTCTTGACATTTCTTTGGCGCATTGTTGCCTGCTTTTGTCTCATTGAGCAATACATCTTCCTATGGCGAACATATTTGTATTGCCCAGCCGTCGATACAAGCTTCATTGAAGCGTTCAGACATCAACAGTCACGCTCTTACATAAATTCATCGTATATATGCTTCCTTATCTGTGATATGCAGAGATTACCCTGCAAATATGCATCGTCCAATATGCCCAAAATTATCTTCGTTTGCATTGGTGGCGCTGCGTATGAAAACCGTTTCTGTATTAAAGTCATTTATCTTCGATTCCCAACAACGGAAAAGCGAGTTGTAGTGGAGACTATGACACGGAAAGACGAGACGCATGAGAGGGTCTCGGTTGGCATCGGAGAGAAGAGGAGAGTGAACAGCGAACGGACTAAAGGGGTACTCTAAGAGGGAGGGGGGAGTAAAGGAAGGAGAGTCACTGTGACCGTCCCTCTGCTGAGAAGACAACGGAAAGAGAGTATCACGAGATTGAAGAAGGGTCACTCGGGTAACAAAGGGTGAAAAGCAGTCACAGGGAAAGAAGACAACGAAGGATCCGCAAGAGGGAGGAGAGACGAATACGGGGACAGAGGCTACAATGATTAGAGGGCGAATCACATGGAATGAACCGTAGGTGAGGTGTGAAGGGCAGGGCAAAGGAGAGGAGATACTGCTAGGGGAACAACGGGAAACTATCTCTCACTCTTTAATCTCCGTGCTCACTTTGTTACTAGACGATAGATACTTACTTGGGCGACAATACAAGACTACCGATATTAACATAGAGAGATCAGAGGGATGAGGGTCTCCGCATTAGGATTACACTTGGGTACTGAGTGAGAGCTCGGGAAGAAACCAGAGGAACCGTAATGAATAGAGGATGAACAAACAGGGAACGAACGAGGGCTGGTTGGGTTGAGGTGTGTGAGGTTAGGTGCGTTTGAGGCACAATTCTTTGACGAAGGGATCCATCTCCCAGTTTTTGAATAGCTCCATTACTTGCATGTTCTCCTCGTTCTGCGTGATGATGTTCTGAAGTTGGGGAGAGATTAGCATCTGTTCCGCTTTCGTTTTATTTTCTCTCGTTGTTGTACCTGTATAGAGGCCGTCATCATTAAGAGTGCTCCGTACTTTTGGACTCCTGCCGCAATTCCAACCTTAAAGGAGATGGATAAGTGAGGAGACGGATAAGAGATAGAAATGGGCAGACCTTGGAGACGATGAGCATGAAGAGAGCGGAGAGATACTTGTTTCTCTCTTCGTAAATCTCGGCCTTGGTCTCCGGTGCAAGGTCGATAGCATCTGCAACAGTTTGACTGACTCTGCACTCATTCGATTAGTCCATTCCCTCTATCCCTTCAATATCCCTGCACCAAAGTCCCACCTTATATCCAGTAGTCTATCCCCGCTCTTCCCTCGCACTCCCCACCGTCCTTCCCTTCTCTCATTAATGCAGACGCCTCTCTCTATTCTGTACCGTACTCAGTTGAATAGGTTATCGTCAGCGGTTCGATGGTTCGCCCTCATTTCACCCTCCTTCTCCCCTCTTCCCTACACACTTTCCTGGCGACCGAACACTTTCTGCATTTATGTGCGAGCAAAGCAGAGAAAAGGGCAAGGGGTTCGCAAAAAGAGAAGAGGGAGAGGAGGGGGAGGGAAGGGGCCGTGTTCCATACCGGGATTGAAGAACAGCGCAGCCTTGAAGGTCGCGAACTCAGGCACACTAATCTGTAGTCTTCTGAGAGGAATCATGATCTCGTCCATCTGTCTCGTGTAGATTAGTCGACATCCCGACAATTTCACCTGTCAACCATTCCTCCTTTCCCCCCTTCATTCCCCTCCCTCCCAACCTCATTCTGTGTATGTCGGAGGATGAAGGCGCCGCTTAGATACACGATCTTATCGGGCCCGTAATCAGGCGAATAGTAGACTCGGTTGAGGACATTAAAGGCGAAGGCAAAGTTGCGAAGAAGTGCGAACTGAGAGAACGCGGAACATTAGGGGTAATGAGGTGGAAGGGGTAAGGGGAAGGAAGGAAGGGCTCGGAACCTGATCGAAAGTCGAAAGACGCGTGTAACTCTCGAACGTCTTGACCCACTCGATGCATATGCGCATCTCTTTGATGTTCCACATTCGCACGTCTTTCATCGAAGCCGGATAAAGCTCTTTGAAGTCCGTCGTTATCTACAATTTCCGCATGCATTTATAAGATGGACTTTGTGTTTATATGAACGACGTAGGACATTGAAAGGGGAAGGCTGGCTGACATCGTATTTGAGTTCGTCTGTCTGGTACAGAAGGCAGGAGGAATTAAGGGCACTCTCGACGGATCCGACCTTAAAGGACGCCTCATTACGAATTATTGAAAGGAAGCGGGAAGAGAAAGGGAAAGGGGGGGAGAGGAGAGTGTGAGGAGGAGGAGGGCAACGCATAATAACGGAGGAGAAGGACAGGGAGAAAGTTGAGTAGAAGCAGGAAGTTAATGAAGTTAAGCAGCACTTGATGTGGTGAGGGCAGTAGCTGACACACCTCCGGGAGGACCCTTCTACGCAGTTCCGAGCACAGTCCCTCCACTTGCACCAGGTGCTCCACTATCTCTTGTAGCCCCTTCTCATCCTGCAACGATCCCTCCTCTCATCCACCCCCTTCTCTTCCCTTTCTACCTGATCAAACGTCCTTGGTTGTGGTGTAATCGGGTCGTCATCGGACCCGCTGCTCATCTTCAGCTTCTTCGTCGGCCCTATTCGGTCGCGGTCGTTTTGAATGGCTGCAACGTCGCCTTGGTCAGGGCCGAGCTATTCATTGCGCATTATTTGTCTAGTGGAAGTCGGCACGCGAAACTGAACTCGCCCACCACTCACTCCATCCCCTCCCGTCCCTCTCTTTCTCTCCTTCCTTCGTCTATTTCTCGCTGTTTACTTTCACTGCTTCCGTTGGCCTTATCAGTCGATAGAAACAGACAGCCAGGAAGTTGGAAGGGGAGTAGGGAGGGTGGGAACGAGGGAAGGGGAGGCAGTGATTGTTGATGCGATACTCTCTTCGCCCTTCCTCCCTCTCTTACCTTTCGCATCCATGCCCACTTGAATGCACTTGTTGAATCGGCAGTGTCGACATGCGCAGCGAATGTCTTCAAAGACCCCCTTCTCATTCCCCCCTGAGATCCCGCTTCCTTCTCCCTTCTATTCCCTCGCTCATCCCTCGAGTCTTTTCTCGTGAGGCATAGACGCGAGTCATCATAGAAGGAAGCACAAGACTCGTACATTCATGCTGGGGCCAGCTTCCTCTACTCTCTCATTATAATGTACAACGCACCAGGCTATTCACAAGGAGGCAATGAATGAGTAAAGAAGAGGCTCACTTTTATTAACGTCACAATTGCCATTGTATTGGCAGATGAATGTTTGTTCGGAGACGATGGTTCGTCGGAAGAAGGTCTTACTGCAAAGGAGCCGTCATTCCCATCCCTCCCGTTTCTCCCTTCCTCTCACTTTTCATTCTCCTTCCTCTCACTTCGTCGTTTATTGTGTTGCTGCGTAAAAGCTATGAATATTGAAGGCGTTTTCGCTCGTGTTCCCGTGGGTAACAAGCGACCACACAAAAAGGAGCGGATATTGTTGAAATGAGACTACTCGTAGCTAGCTAGCTGTTCAGAGACCACGACAGTCCTATTGACAGTCTTCCCCCCTTTCCCGTCTCCCCCCTTCCTTCCCCCGTAGGCACAAGCTGAAAACAGGCGTCTTCTCTCTCATTCAGCTACTTTTTCCTCGCGTCTGCATGAGACAGAAAAGTAATCGTCCCTCCCCCCTCCATCTCTGTATTGCTCACGAGTCTTCAAGCAAAAGATACCAAATTGCTTTCTGTGAGCTAATTAGTGTCGAGTGGACGGTAGCAGGGAAGGGGAGTATTTATGCTCTAGGTATGGACACATCTGGGATTACTCAGCCTGACACTTTCGCCGCTTCGCAACACATTCCAAATAACGAAACGACCGCCTGCTGCGTTTGATCAGCGACCCGCAAAGAATAAAGCTGTTTTTACGTGGACTTTGTTCGAATGGGAGACTCCGCAGTTCGAGGCAGAAATAGAACGTATCTGACGCCTCTCGCTTGCACTTTTGCTGTTTTCTAGGAAAGCGGAAGAAGGAGCGAAAAAAAGCGAAAGGCTATTCGAAAGGAGCGAGAGAGTGACCTTAAGTGCAGTACATTTAGGGAAGGAAGGCGATTGTTTGTATATGTCTCGCAGAGTATAAGAAGGCCGAGGGGACCGAGCGACTGACGAGAATGAGAAGACTCTTCTCTGGCCCTCTCGGCTTCTCTCCTTCTCCCTCACTCCCTCGTAACCGCCTCCCCCTCCCCTTTCACACTGACCATCCGTTGCACGAAGCTACTCCGTAGTGGTATCCCGTCGCCAGATCAGAGCACACAGCACACAATTCCCCTTCGGGCACCTTCCGTCCTTAACCAACTCTTTGTTCCCCTTCCCAATCCATACATGCCCCCTTCTTCCCTCAAACACTCTACTTTCCTTAATGAATAAAACAAGGGCCACCTTGTGCACTCTGTTTCCCTCACTACGCTCTCGCCCTTTATCCTCTATCCCCTATCCCTTTTCCCACTCTAGCTATGGACCCACTCTGTGCCATTCTCTTGTACGTCGGTGAGAGTTTCGAGGGCGAATTCCGAAGATGCGAGCCGGAGGTGACGTTGAGAGGGCCCCCACAGCCATTGAGGGAGCCGTTGAGGGAGGTGGAGAGGGTGAGGGTCCCCCCGTTCCCGTTGAGAGCTGTAGCCAACGTGTCAGGAGTTCTTCCTGGAAGAGAAGGCAAATGACATTAGGGCAATTGAGAGCGATATGTGCTGTGTATAAGAGAGGCAACATAACAAGCCGAGTTGTTTATTGTTTTCTTCGTTTGTGAGATCTCTGATAGGCGTCTCGATGAATGTGCGCCAGATCGCTGCTCTCTAGTCCCCACGTGTTAAATTGATCTTGACGCACCGAGGTGCGACGTGTTTGAAGAGTAAAGAAAGAGGGAAGGGACGAGAGGGGAGAGTGGAGGGAGAGAAAGGGGAAAGGAAGGGAAGGACACGCACCGTTCATGTTCGATGAGAGACCGTTGACTGAAGGACCCTGCAGACCCCCCAGGGAAGAGAAGTCCCCCAGGCTATCCAGGCTCATGCCTGGGGCTGATAACAGCGACGACGACGAGAGGTCGAGGCTGAGAGGGAGAATTAGAAGGGAGAGAGGGAGGGAGAGGGAACAAGAGAGAAAGAGGCTATGAAAGGGAAGAGAGAGAATTCGATTGGATACCAATACAAGACTAACTTCCAGTTGGTGAGAAAAGAACAGGAAGCGAAACGAATGAAGAGATAGTGGGGAGAGGGGAGAGACGTGCGACTAATGACAATCCTTCACTCTCCCACCCTCTCTTTCTCTTACCTCTCTCTCTACTCCCTTCCTCCATCCATATCCTTCGAAACAACACTCACACACGTACGTCTCATTAATATTGTAGAATGCAGAGTTTGCGACAAAAGGAAGAAGAGATCCAAGAGAGGAGAAGGTAGGTGGATGATGGGAGTGAGGGGACCTCTTCTAGTCTCTCCGTCCGCTCCTTTCCCTCCTTCCTCTACTCCTCTTTCTCTTCCCACACACTCTCCTGCAGCCTAAGGCAGGCCAAAGGTCCATTGTGGCAGGGGGAACACTGAGGAGATTGAGAGGAGTTGAGGGGAGGAGGTGATGGGGATGGGGGAGAGGTGAGAGGGGAAGTAGGTGGGGAGTAGACGAGGTACGAGGAGCTGATCACTGGGAAAGTTTCCATACATGACAAGTTCCTTTTTGGGATATCAAAAAATTTCATGACAAAAGGAAAGACAAATTTTCGCTGTACCTCAATGGAATTAATGCTCATTGAGCGGAAATTCCCTAGCACTCGAAACCAAAGTAACAAAATTTTTGTAGGGAGACATGAAATAAGAGGAGTATTTAAAGAAAGTGAACGAAAAGTTGTAAAGTTAAATGAAATTTGTGATAAGGTTTCAAAAAGTAACGAAAGGCAGTGTAAATAAAAAACAAAAGGAAAAAGTTTTAAATTTCTATGTTTTATTTTCATTGTCGGTTTGTTTTAATTCCTTTCGCCAAACATATCATAGTCGTTATTTGGAGAAATTTGAATATTAGATAACACGTTTACTTTTAATTTTTATTTTTTTTCGTATTTCTTTTTACTTGGTATGAAATCTTCGCTTTGACATTCACATAAAGACCACTTCCATGCCCCTATAATAAATGGGGGTTAGCAGGTAAACGTGACATAGAGAGTACATGGAAACATTTTACTTATTGTAAGTGAAAAGATAGGAAAGAAGTAGGCAGAAAGAAGGGAGAAATTAGGCATGGCGATAGATAAGGTAGTTGGTGTGGAGGGAACAAGGTAGAGAGAACAGAAAGATAAGAGATGGGGTTTTTGGTTTTTAGTTGAGTGGGAATTTGTATGAAGGGAATGATGGGTGAAATAGGGGAGCGGAGAGGAACAGCGAATTGGAAAAGGGGAGAGACAGATAGACTTAAAAGATGATGGGGAGAGGGGGAGTGAGGGGAGAGAGAGTCGGGAGAGAGAGGTTATGTGGCAACCCGTGATGGGAGTGTAGTGATGGCTGTATTGGCATCGAAGAGCGATACGAACCAACGACGGTTTGAGAGAGAGAGAGAGAGCTCCCCATCTCTCTCCCTCTTCTCTCGTACTCTCCCTCCCTTTCTACCCTCCCCCTCCCTACTCTCTCCATCCTCGTCTCCCCCAACTTCTCTCCATCTCTTGTGCTGTCTTTCTAGTCTTCCCTTCACGTGCACTCTTTCATTCGTAATCGATTGTTCTCTTCGAACACTATGAGACTTCTCTAACTGTTTACAACAATCGACTCGACACGATAGGAAGGAATAGAGCGGAGGTATTAAGGGAAGAGGGGACCGAGGTGATGGGAGATAGGGAGAGCAGAGACTAGAGAGGGGATGAGAGCGGAGAGGAAGGAAGTAAGAGGGAGAGAAAGATACTCACCCGAGCAGGGAACTCAGTTGTTGCGGAGAGTGAGTCATGGAAGAGAAGGACTGCACGATTGAGGGCCCCCACTCCTCCTGTAAACAAGGAATGTGGCAGGTTGATGGGGCTTGAGAGGGATACGAGAGAGGGAGAGAGGGGGAAGATAAAGGTTCCCTCTCTGTGCACCCTCGAGCAACTGCATACACACACGCGGTCGACATGTAGAGGTATGAGCTATGAGATGGATAGACTCGTGAGGGGAGAGGGAGGGAAGGAGACTACAGAAGACTACAGCGGGTCCCGTTCAAGACTCTCTTCCCCCCTTTCCCTCTTTCGCTCGATGTTCCCCATCTCTGCATTCGCTATTTCCACTCGACACTATTCGGCTTCTTTTCCCGCCTTCGCAGCCTCATTTCACTTCGGTCCCTTACGAACCCCCAAGTAGCTGCAATAATAGACAGGAGACGAGAACGAGCGAACCTCCCCTTTTAGATTGGGAACAAAAAGAGATCGAGTGACGATACAAGAACGATAAGAGAAGTAAGTGAGAAAGGAGGGAGGGGGAGGGGGAAGGGGGGAAGACAACACAATTAGAGGGGCTTGAGACTGAGAAGGAACACGTGAGTAGTTGGATGCGGAAGAAGGGAAGGCGACGATGGAGTAGAGTAGAGAATAAAGTGGAGGGGAGAATGGAGGGAGGGGGGAGAAGCTGCTATGGAAAGGAGGGAAGAGCCGTACTCGTGCAAGGTACTGAGATCAGAGAGAACAAGGGAGACAGGCTCACGATAAAACCCTGATTACGACCTATCCTGCACTCAGATAACAACCAAACACGCGGAACGGAGTTAGGAGACATGAGAGACAAGCTATCGAGATGAACTCGCTGGCGGGAATGACAGATGTACATCATATCAAGTGTACGATAGAATTTGATTGAATACAGTGGGGGAGAGATAAGGGAGAGAAAGACAAAACGAAGGGCGTGCGATAGAAGAAGACGAGAGGAGAGAGAGAAAGAGAGCACCACATTGTGGTGTCAAGCATCATTCCGTTTGTTTATAGTTGAATGAAGGGGAGGGCTGAGGGAAGGACGACAGCAAAAGGTTACAAGCGAAAGGTGAATAGACACACGAAGTATACGCTTGTAAGGGGACTGTATGAAAGAGAGCGAGAACTCATTCGATCGATACAACGAGAGTGGAAAGGTGAAGGTGGAGGGGGAAGGGAGGAGAGGAGTTGAGTAGACTGTACTGAGATGGAGAGGGGCGAAGAACGGAGGGAAACACACCATTTCACCTTGTGAGACGTCTTGTTGATGGAAGAAGCAAGGGATAGGCTGGCAGGAGGCTACGAGAGAGAGAGAGGTTAGAGGGAGAGATAGGGAGGGAGGGAAGAGAGAGAAAGAGAGATGGGCGTCTGCGTGTGACTGACTGAAGGAAGGAAGAGACGAGTGCAGTCAAGGGAACAAACAATCCCCCCGCTCCCCTATCCACGTCGATACGACGGTTGTTGATAAATAAGACTGAGTTTAGGGGGGAGAAGAGGGGAGAATGGGGGGAATGAGGCTAGAGAAGGGAAAGAAAGGCTGTTTTGCTGTGTCGTCGTTGCCTCTTGTGGGACTGGGTCGATACGAGAAGGGGAGTTGGGGAGACAGACGGAAGGAGGGAAAGGGAGATGGGAGGGAGGAAAAGGGGAGGACTCACGATGGTGTCTAGAAGGGGAGGGGCAACGTGTGAAGGGACTCCCCCACCGAACGGACTATCCGGACCCCCTTTACCTCTCTCTTACCTCTCTGTCTCCCCTCCGCCCTCCCTCGGTCCCTCCATTTCTCTCTCACAAACCGTTCCGTTCTCCGACCGACGAAGGCTAAAGAACAGCACGGCTGTCAGCAGAAGAAGAAGAAAGAAGATGAGAGGAGAGAAGTGGAGAGATAGGAGAAATTGAAGGAGAAGAGAAGGGAGGGAAGGGCACGGGGGATTGTTGATGATAGGGAGGGGACGAACGAGTGGTTCTTGTTGTGCCTTAATAGATGGGGAAACACGAGATAAGCACAGTAGGGGGAGTCTCCCCTTCTTGTAGGCGAATCGCCGTAATGAATGTCGGATGAGAGGGAAGGCGCTCCGATAGACAAGATACTTCTACTACGAGACTCCTCTACGACGATTTGTGCTCTCTTCCCTCTTCTGCTTCGTAAATGCCTCACTCTCTCCCTCTCACTTTGTTGACAAGCACCCCGGAAATTACCGGCACTGACGAGAGAGAGAGAATATATGGAAGTGAGTGTGTATTGGGAGTGACTAGCTCGCTGATTACGATGAAGACACATTTATCTTTGTAGATTCGGGCAAACAAGTTGGCGAGAAGCGATGACAAGAGGAGGGATGAGTGGCCGGATGATACTATGAAGGAGGATGAACGATGAGGGGGTTAGGAAGGAGGAGAAGGTAGCGGGGAAGCAAGGGGGAGAAGAAGGATCACGCATGTTGACGACACGAATACGCTCTTTGATACACAGCAATACACCTCGTGAGCAGTTGAACCCTCCCGACAAACAAAGAGAGACAGAGACCCTTTAGTCCGTGTGTGGACTAGGCGAATGCACACTTTAGACGACTCTTTGACCTATCAATAAATAGAGATATAGATATATCCGTGTATATGCACAATATAGCGACTTTGCACAGGAATGCGATGATATATGGTACAAGCGGGAACCCGAGCTGTATAATAATAGTTATAGATAGATAGTTATTCTAGGAGATCATCCGACGGTAGGATTGAACGAAGAGCGTCCAGTCGTTAGAGTTGGATGAGAGATCGTATGAGAGAAGAGCGTCATACCTCAACGGGATAATTAGCATCGTGACTCGCTATGCTTTTCCTTGTTCACCAGAGTCTCTCTCTCCTCTCCCTCTCTCACTTCCCCCTTGCGAGGCTTGAGAAAAAGAAGGCTTACAGATATGCGAAGTGAGGGAATGGCGAGATAGCAGCCAAGGTAAGGGCTGTGACGACGTTGGAAGAGCGATTCTGAAAGAGGAAGTAAGGGAGGGAAGAGGAGGGGGGATTACCTTGGCATCGTCGATTATACGTCTGGAGGAGACGAGGAGACTCGACTCTTCGGGGGTTCCGATGAGAGATCGAGAGAGACGGTGCATTGCTTGGATGATGGCGACGGGTTGGGGATGGGAGCGACCCGAGGGAGGGAAGAGAAGGGACGACAGCCAGTCGATTACCTGAGGGGAGATTACTTGGGACGTCGCTTCAACTATTACTCATTCTGAGCAATACTAAGTATTGCTCAGACATCTATATCATATGTTATGGGACACGAATAGGCTTCTAGTTGATGCATGAGATACTGACGTCAGAGGGATCCTCATCGAGTAGTCGAAGGGAGACACACGTGACAATGATCTGATTCAGTTCCGACACGTCGCATACACGACTGGTCTCGATGAGAGAAGCGAAGAGCTTCGACAGATCCTTGAGGTGGCCTCGCTCTGGAAAGGGCCGAGACTACACTCTAGCAGAGGGAACTATGGCTCCACTCTCACACGACCTCTATGCACGGCAACTGAGAGTAGGCGGAGGGCGAAGGGAAGTTTCGCAGGAAGTGTCGAGTAGCTCTCGAGGCAGGCTGGAAATAGATGTGGTCCCGTGGCTGTGATACACGTACTGATAAGCATGACGGGACTCACAGATGGCTGTTCGTGCACACGGACTAGTGAAGGTCTGCGAGTGTAGCATCAGTTCTTGGAGACCGATAGTCAAGGCCTGAGATGATCGGATGAGGCTGGGATACGGGGAAAGGAAGAGAGATAGGCTTACCTCTAGTTGCCAGGTAGGAGACGGAGTCGTACAAAGGAAGACGTCGAGAACTGTCTTAAAGGCAATATTGGGATTAGTGAAGAGCATAACATCTTGCATAGTAGTGAACGTGTGAGTAATTGCGAAGGAATGAGTGAAAGAGGAGAGGGGAGAAGAGTGCAAGAGGGGGAAGATGAGAAGAGGAGAATGGAGGGACAAAAAGGGGGGAAGGGGGTACCTGGAAGAGACGTCCCTTGGCTGCAACTCGAGAGGGATGTTCAAGGATACGGAAGGCAAGCGACCACACGAGACTCTTGTACTCGATGGCTGTGTGATCTCTGAACCAGAGACAGATTACCCCCTCTAATTGACTACTTACCCCGTATCGTATATCGGATCCGTCACGGGCGCGAATCGGTCGAGTTCCCTCTGAGTCCAGTCCACGAGGTACTGAACCAACTGATTGTTCTAGATTCCTCAGCCATTCATTGTTTACATTCCGCACCAGCATAACTCTGTGCATGGCTATGAATAGTACCTTAACGAGCAGAGTGAGGGAGTCTGCAGTGAGGGATTGGAGGAGGTAGAGAATGCCCCTCAGGGCACAGCAACGCACAAAGGTGCTCCGATGGTCGAGGCCCGTCGACAGCAGAGACTGCAGCTTCCTCAGCTGTTCCTCGCTGGCCCTCTCGTACTCCTCAAACATCCTCCCCTATCTGGACCCTCTCGTGCTCTCCGTCATACGTAATGAATTCCTTCTCTGTTATCGCTACGGTCTTCAATTATGGTCATGTTTTCGCAGTATGGCTAGGCTATAGTAGCGGGAAAAAGTGAGCGAAGAGAAAAAAGACGATAGGAAGGTGTGAAAGACGAGGGAACGAACCTGTCCACAGACGGAGACGGCCTTGCATAGGGAGAGGAGGACGAAGCCTTGCTCGTCCCCTTCAGAGACGTGCCCTGAGGCAGCCACCATTCGCATGTCTGCATCGAGGGAAGTGAACGAGGCCTGGTCCTCGAACAGATCACACAGAAGACTTATCTGAACAACATCATCATCCTTCACATTCTCAGCTAAGGAAGAAAAGACATATATTTATAGATTGTATTCTATGCATTCGCACCGATCTGAGGGTCTCCGAGAGCAGCTCAATGGGCATGGCCTGTATGCCCCGAGAGAACCAATGGGAGAAGATCTCATAAAGCGAGCGGACGGCCGACCCCGCATCCAATTCCATTCTCAGCTGATCCAGGAAGTACGTGGACACCGATCGGATTGGTCTCTCAAAGAATTGATTGGCTGACTCATTACGTTCCAACAGGCGTCAGCCACCTTCTCCCGCTCGTTATTTTCCCCTTTTCCTTCTGCTCCATTTCACCTGTTATTATTCTGCAGCCATCATAAATAGGTCGCTACCGTAAATAGGCGAGACAGAAAAACGAAGCTAATATAGCGCGATTTCGCCTATTCTCTTCGCTTGGCTCGTGGATGTCACGGAGGGATACACTGACAGGTGGAAAGGGAGGAAATATAGTGGAGGAATTGGGGGTCGAGGGGGAGGGGGAGGCAGGGGATCAGCTTACAAGGAAGGGCGAACGGCCATCGTCAGAGAGACCGATGCGACGCCAGAGATCGTAGATGGACAACTGGTCCACGTGGTACTCCTTCCGGCTCAAACCATGCCATTACGATTTTTTTATTACGTGTCTTAGCAGTTCTCTGACTTGCACATTATACAATGCTCTCCTCTTACATGTTCCTCGTCCCAATCGTCCACTCAATCGACCTTCTCAATATCGTCTCCGGTTCGTCATCTTCCGTGAGATTCGCCAGCAAATCGGATAATCGGTTGTAATCCCTGACTTGTTATTCATTAGTACTCGGCATTCGCCGATTCTACCCACTCGGTCTTATTGAAAGTACTGGCGACGTCCCTCGAGGGAAGACGGTAACGACCGCCGATGGGATTGCCGGGTTGGGGTTCGAGTTGAGTGAGGAGGAGGAAAGAGGAGAGACGGCGGACTGCGAGGGCAGATACCGTCACGGCTTCCGTTGCCTGATGATGGTAATGAGGGGGATGAGGGGAGATGCGAGGGGGAAGACTCACTGATTCACTCTCGAGCTCATCTCCACTGGGAGTGGACGAGAGTACTCCCAGAAGGGACACCCACACAGACTCGAATTGCATACGTGACGTCCATCTGCAAAGGCTACAAGTTAGTTAGTCTATCCCTCTCTCTTAGTTACTTCACATCTGTCTAGACACCTCACCCAAGAAAGAGCGTTCTCCACGTGAAGTCGTCGAGAATGTCAATATCGTTGAGTTTGTGAATGGGTGGAAGTGTCACGGAGATTCCGTCTTGCTTCAGCTCAACCCGCGTCTCTCAGTCTCATTCAAAGGGAGGGGGCAAGGTCCTTCTTTGGTCTTTGCTAAGGTTGAAGGGACGGAACGGGAGGGGAATGCACTGTTTGCTTAACTGTTCTCTCTCTCGACGAAACACCGTATGGTCAACAGACTCTAGCGACGGACGAAAAAGCAAGAAGAGGATTGAGAGGGAGAGAGGAGTGAGGGGAAGAGAGAGAGAGAGAGAGAGAGAGAGAGAGAGAGAGAGAGAGAGAGAGAGAGATAGTCAAACCTCCATGTGGGGATGCCATCCACCGTCGAGGGCCGTCTTTGGAGTGAGGGCGAAGGGGTTGAGGAGAGGAATACGCATAAGGGAGCGAAGACAACGGCCTAGGGGGTCGTCGTCGATGAGAGAGTACTTCCGATAGACACTCATGATGTATTGCGAGGCCGAGAAGCACGTGTAGAGTTGTCCTGTAATGGAATGGGCTGTACTCCCTCCTCCGACAATGCCTGTACTAACCGTGTTCCTCGCTGTCAACAGACAGTCCACCCATACTGAAGCTCGTTTCGTTATCCTTCATATTGCATGCCTCTCCACAGGCCTTCTTTAGTGCGGGGAGAAGGGAGAGGAGAAGGCGAGAGATGGGACGGAGGAAGAGGAGGGGAGACTTGGATAAGGAGTCGATGGTGTCGGGATGGAGGAGGACAAAGGACAAGGCCGAGTATGTCTCCACCACGCGTTCCTTTTTCTCCTTAAAAACTTGTGTCATTGATGTTAGATACTTCAGATTCAGTACTGCAATGCATGTGTCCTCTCACCAGTCTCGAAGCGGCGGCCTCTAATATCCTCGGAATGTCTTCCATGAGTTCGTCGATCTCTGTTGTCTCCACCTTCTGCATCGCCTGCAATGCATTTCCTTAACAAACAACCTTCGTGTGCTCTAAGAATGAATGATGCTCTTCTCTTCTCTTTTCCTTGTTTACCAGACTGTTGGCGTTTGCGAGAATCGTGAACACGAGTGCATTCCATAGATCGACTCGCTCCGTGAGAATTTTGAGGAAGCGAGAGACGGCTTCTCTCATTATGGGAAGGGCATCCAGGTCAGCTTGAAGGACAGAGGGAATAATGATAATTGCCATGAGCTTGTTTACCTCCCGCTCGCTCTAGTCTCTTTGCCGCGCGCACCAACGTCATCTGCACTATTTGAAGAAGCATCGGGGATCCGTTCTGCAATACCCTTCATATCTTGAAATAGCTATGAATCTGATTAGAGGTAGTGCAGATTAAAACGATAATGTTTTATTGTCAGAAACCAGAAGACGCAAAAACTAACCAGATGATCGAGGAAACGATGTGTATCTTCGGAGCTGAGATGGAGAAGAGCATCACAGAGACGAGGAGAGGGATGACCAAGGGATAGTGAAGATATCAACACGTCGTAGGTACTTTCGCACTCCAACAAGGACATCACACACCTTAATAGTCATAATACAGTATACCCAATGACAGTTAAAAACTGCAAATGAGGAGTTGACTAACGGTGTTGTGTAGTGAACCTCCTTGGATGGGAAGGAAGAGACGAGGGATGGATGAATACGAAGAGAAGATGTCATGAAGAAGGCAATCTCATCCGTCTTACCGTGTCTCTGCACTGTCGATATCACGTCGGTGATCTCCGTTGGGATAGCTCTGCAAGAAAAGCTATGAACAACCGTAATGTTGAATTTTTATATTAATGTATCCTTACCGAATGAAACTATCGACGAGCTTCGGGTTGTTCTGCGCAGCTCGAATGAGTCTCATTCTTCTCTCATCTCCGCTCAACAATGTCTTCTTCGCCTCGCTTCCCTCCGCTGTAGATGGATGCGGATTGCGACAACAGAAGAAGAGGACCGACTGATCGACTATCGATTGGAGGTATCTGAATTCGAAATTTAGTGAAGCACCGACATTCAACAAACCTTCTGTGTGGATATGAATCTTCGACCAGTTTGAAACTGTCCTTTAGACCAGTTGAAACTGATTCTCCTTCTTCGTGACCCGACAGGAACATGGTCCATTCAAGGGCGAGACGGGGAGATGTGAAGATGTCCTTGTCGAACAGTCCCTCCACTTTACATGCCTTCACGAACTCACGAGAGAGCAATGCAGATTCTGCAAGTCCTTGTTCATTATATATTTTGGAATGAGAAAATAATGAAATTGCACGTTCTGATAAAGGGGTAACTAAAGGATGTAGCAGTATTTTTACTACGAAACTATAATTCAGCAATTGTACCTTTTCCAGCGTTGATCACTCTCAACATCAACACAACCGCATCGATAACCACATCTTCATCGTTAGCCAGAGTATGCGGATGTTGAGTTCGTAGGTTTTCGAGAGCCTTGCTGATCCACTGACACGCCGGTCTTAAAGCAATATTTTGGGGAGAGTTTCATCTACTAAGCAATAATTACCTGAAGAGCCAGGCAAAGGGAGAATCATCTTTTCTCGGGAAGTGGGGTTCGGTTCGATGGAGAAGACGTTGCTCATC
Source organism: Micoletzkya japonica (assembly GCA_900490955.1). Lineage (NCBI taxonomy): Eukaryota > Metazoa > Nematoda > Chromadorea > Rhabditida > Diplogasteridae > Micoletzkya > Micoletzkya japonica. Next base: position 131,844 of record LS931983.1, on the reverse strand, counting down.
GATGATATCGGAGAAGATGAGAAAGAAGATGGGAGCGAACACGATAAGGTTGTCACGATAGATTCCCTCAACATAAGAGAGTATTTTTATATTATGGAATATGGACTTACTTCGTCGTCATTCGCATGTTGTAGTCGCGAATTGAGCAGCGAAACAAAGTCTTCGATGAGCAGGAATGATGAAGGAGAAAGCGAGGAGTATACAACGGCCACTGACTCCATTGCCTCCTTCGATGATGTCCAGATTGAAGGGAGACGAGGACGAGAGAAGAATGAAGTGAGAAGACGCATGACAGTTGACGATGAGGACTTCCATCTGCAAAATCAATTTTACTTTATTCACAAATCATTAGCATGCTCTTAAAAGAAGCTAAGCACAAAAGATCTTACTTCTCTTCATCTTTCCGAGACACATGCATCCAGAGATGACAAAGTTGCAAGTACTTGGACGGACACATTCTAAGGAACGTAGCTGCGGTTTCCACTGAATCATGCAATTCTTGAAAAAATTCTTTACTTCAATTACCGGAGAAGAGATGAGAGAGGAGATCCGTCGGTTCCTCTTTTCGCATCCGAAGAAACTCTCCCAATACCAGTTCCATAGCATCCAACACTAAATTACAAATTGTTGATTACGAGATTCATAACTATGCCTGATTTATGCCTCAATGCTTACGCTATGGTGTTATATATGTTCGGCAGCATATAGTGATTTATTACTTTCCTTATTTTTTACTTGTACGATGAAAGAATAGTACTTACCGTATCCCGCATTGTCTTTTGTTTGTGTTGCTTGGCAGATGGCTATCGCATGTTGCTTTATCGCATTCCATCGCATGCTTCCTCCTCTTGCTAGAACGATCAGGAAGATGAATGCCTGAACATAGAAGTTACGACAAAACTGAGAATATCACGATAACCTCTCGAAGCATCTCCGGGTATTGAATGTGTCCCAGCTGCTCCTCAACCGCTACCGTAACCATTTTTCGAGGATCGGCAAGGTCAAATTCAATACCAGCCACACGGAGCTGTGCGAAGAGAGTGATGACCTAAATTAAATGATTTTATCTTCTATTGAAATGCTTCTTAGCGTAACATCTGATTGTAATAATATATTATCTTTCTTACGGCCTGTTTCGCCTCAACGTTGGTCGAACTTGCATAGAAGGCGATCATGCGTGTGATAAAGTACTCAAAATACCGCAAAGCAGATGTCACCTTAATATTCATCTCGTAAACTAAATTATATGCTTCGCTAACCTCTGTTGTGGTCTGTTGAACGGGAATAACGGTTTCGTTGCTCCCAATCCATCCGAAATGTCTGAAAAGCTCGCTGACTATTTCAAGTCTGCATAATCTCACTCTTTGTAGATGTTCTCCAGCATATCGGGGTTTCCGAGTCGCAGCTTGAGGTGTTGCAGCTCCACGTTCATGTGATAATCATACCGGTCCCTCTCATCTAAACATTTTCTTCCGTCTTCCTACGACCGCTAAGTAGTAGTATATCACTGACCTGTCCACGGGTCCGGAAGAGAAATACGAATCGACTTCAGATGTCCAATGTTGAGATTAGTTGAGTTTCTTCCAAACAACGATTTGAGAAGTTGGGTTGAGAGACGTGTCATTGAGAGAGGACTGAGCACGGTCAAAGACTGAAAACGGATAAACTATTATAAAAGTTATCCGAAACAAAATACCTCAATATAAGAACACATTTCGGGAATGAGTGGCCGAGTGAAGGGGACTCGCGAGGTCTCCAAGATAACACAAAGAAGATCTACTGCTCCGATCATCAATTCGAGTAGTCGACTCTCGTACTCAGGATCTACCGTGTCCTATAAGAATCAAATGATTCGTAATTAGCTAGAATTCGCGAAATGGTCTTACCAAGAAGTTCTTGAAGGATCCTCTCAACAGCACAGCTATCGTGTTCAGCAATGGACTCTCCGTATACATTGTATTCCTGATACATACAACTATATCACAACACAAATAAAGCTTACTTCACAAGTGTAATTCCCGTATTGGGCAGCCTTGAATACGTAGCTATTCGATCGAGTGGATGCATATCCTTCGTGATGGGTCGAGTGAGAGATAATGACTGACGACCCGATAACTCCATACGACGGTCCTCCACAAGGCAGTAGTAGAGATTGAGCACTCTGGTAGAAAATAAAATTAACCATCCTTTGAGCTTTTCACACTTTCATTACAGTTTACGAACACTTACCTCATTGGAGCAATGAAAAGTCGTTCCATAAGAGGAGCATCGGCCAAGGAAGGGATGTTATCCTTGCTCGATCCCGTATTCTTCTGTTTAACCATTTCCACTTGTTGGTGACTCAGGTAACCTGATGATCATAAATAAGTAACCATATGCAAACAATGCTTTACCTCCAAGGAGAGTGGCAAGGGTCTTGAAAGCCGTTGATAGTGAGTGAGTAGTAGTAACAGAGGATTCCGAGAGATCGGAGATAATGGCGATGAGACCGTGTGTAGTTGAAGACCCGGACGGATTCCATGACTCGTGGTATTGGTGAGGAGGGAAAGACGATGACAACACATGTATGGCGGTGATGAAACCCGTCTAAAAGATTGTCAACTTATTCTTGTCAATAAGATGTCCTTTTGGTAATTAGATTGTTTTATTTGATAATGAAAATAATAGCAAAAAAACGTACAACTTGATCGAAACTGTCGGAATTGCTGTTCTCGACATCTTTGTGATTGGAGAAGCCTTGTACAAGATGTCCGACGACTTTCGACAGATTCCGTGAGATTCCGTTATCCACTTGTGATTCTCGATACGAGAAGCTCTCAGGAAGATTGATTACCTTGAGAATTAAGTATAATGTCTCATCATAGTAAATCTTACTGAATATAATGTCTTACCATAGACATAGCTGGAGTGGCGCCCAGTACATCATAGTTTGAACAGAGACTATGGACATTTGTTGGAAGGCCGAAATCCGCGTTGGAAACGAAACTGAACATGGATTTTAATTACGGTATGGAAAGTACATAAACTAAGGATGATAAAGCTGCATACTTCGGCAAATTTTCAGCAACCGCATTCGTTACAGACTGGTCCTTCTCTGACAGCAAGGTAATGAGGCAATCGAGGACTTGGGTCTGATAGAGAGCGACGGTGGAAGAACTCATGGAAGACCATTTCAAAGAGCAGAGGAACTTGGACACGCTTATCTGAATTATCGTTAAATAGATGATTGACCATGTCATGTTAAGAAGAGAAATCTATTGTTATAGTACCTTTAGAAGTCCGTAGCTGAGAGAACTACTCGTAAGAGCGAGTCGAATCGCATCTTCAAGAAGGCCGAGCCTCTCCAGTATCACTTGACGTCCCGTGACCGCTTGAAGAAGAGCTCTTCGAGTAGCGGCGAGGGGCTTCACCGACATCTTTTGCCACACGAAACCCATCCATTCTGAACAATATTTATGAGATTTTTATGCTCACTATCGATTCAATATCTCTCACACCTGTTACTTACCTTTACAATCATCCACCGTAGCCAAATCTCCAGCTGAGGTGAGTGCTGTCGCCACAAAGTTGACCGCAGCAGCTGACAACTTATCGTCGGAATGATAGATGAACTCGGTGAGGTGAGTGAGATCTTGGTAGTGACCATCTGAGAAAGAAGGATAGCTACATAGCATAAAGCGTACACTCACTCCGTGGGCAGTGTATCAAGATAATCTGTGAGCTTCTTGTGGCGCATACTGTAAGCAGCCCGAAAGCAAGCATCTTGTGAGAAACTCGACTCTAAAGAAAGTCGTTATTTGTATCTAATGCCTTTACAATAACACAGAGATAGCGTAGCTCATACCTTAGTATCTGGTATAAGTCCCGGGCTAGAGCGATTGAGCAGAAACCGGTAAGCGATGAGTACGGTACTGTATTCGCAGAACGTGATCGAGGGTAACCGGTCATCTAAGAAATAGAAGTTAGAAAAAAATCGATGAAAAATCTACCTCCGTCAAAGAAGTCCGGCAATTCACTGAGTACTGTGGAAGAGAGTTCACTTGGAGGAGACGGTGTATCCTTTAAGCAATGAATACTGTCGCATAGCTATCGGTTATCTCAAATGTAAAGTATTCGATAACTGTTTTGTGAATTAGTTGTAACGCAAAACTATGTGAGCGAACATGCTATTACTCACATCAACACGTTTCGATTGCTCTTCTTCGTAAAGGTCAGAGTGAATGAGAGGATCGATGATTTCACTTCTGCCGTCTCTCGATTCGTCGCTGTACCAACTCTCCGTCGGACTCACCCGATCGCTCACGGAACCCTGCATTGAAAAGTTCCGGACATGACCCCTTTCTAGTGGAACATCCCCAAGGCGGGACTCACGTCTCCATTTATTGATCTTCCAACAGAGCTGCAGTCAGTCATGACGGATATGTTGTCCATGTCGTTGAACTGCATCGGCAGGTCTATCACTGACTGAAAAGACTCCTGTGTAATTCAGTAATTTAGCATTTATAACCTACGATGAAGATAAGAAACGAATAATGCTTGAAAGATAAGTATAATTTCACCGCAACTTAATCAATACTCTTACCGAGTTACACGACGATTGTTCAGACAGTAGCGAGTTTGCAGCTCCTATCGCTTTCCGCACTTAAGATAGAGATAAATGAATCAGCATCTTTTTAATCTTTACCGGCGTAAGGAGAGGCGATGGATTCCTGAGGTTCCTTCAGCAGAGGTCTTTGTTCCGTAAGATCGACTTCGGGTGGATAGAAGGATAGCATGTCTGAATACATATTGTCTCAAAGTATGAGAAATTTAGATTTACCTCTCGGCAATGAGTCGAGGCCGATAACTGCTGTGAGACACTCGAAGGAAGCGATCAGAACATCGTTGACGGAGGAGTGAGTGAAGCAGAGGAGCAGGCACATCAACTACAAGGAATATTTTATCTTCTTTCTTAATGTTATCGATCAATCAAGCTTCACAGGTCAGACTTACCTTCCTCAATAGAGGCTTGTTCACGTCTTCCTCCCCGACCACTTGTTCCCAAAGCCCCTTGAGTACATTGAAGGCTGCGGTGAGTCGTAGTGGAGAGGACTGGTCATCACGAGAGGAGAGAACGGCCGTGCAGAAGGATAATGCCTGTTTATGAGAGGTTATCCCACATAGATAGAGACTGCTTACCTTTTTCCTGCACAGAGTCGAGTACTGAGCCAATTGAAAGATAGTGAGAACAGCCGATCGATTGGCAGTTCCCCGGACATCGAGACACTTATCGAGAATGACGTTGAGAAGGCGCTAATAAATAAACATGGACTTAGATGGACAGGTCAATTATCACCTACCAATGCATGCGAACGTTTCTCGAAGGGAAGTGACGCGTCCTTCTTCGGAATTGATAGCTTCTCCAGCTGAGGACCGAGTGTTCTATAAAGAAATTGTACGGAATAGCGCAAAATCAATAGCTTACTTGAACAACAACGGAATATGTGCTATAATAGCCAGATGAATAGCTTCTTCCGGTCGCTTCAACAAGTCCTCCAACGCATTCAGAGTGTACGTCGCGAATATCCTACGATGAAACAATTAAGCATACCGATTGTGAATGACTTACGGTAGTCTCTTCGGTCGTGCCAGGTGAATAGTCCGTGAGAGGGAAGAGAGAAGCGCAGCTGCCGATCTCGCTTGCGGACTCTCGATGAGTTCGGAAATGAGAATGAGAAGCAGACGACTCTCTTGACCGAGGATGATGAGGTGCTGAAGGGAGTGTATTCTCGACTGCACTATTCATTAGACACCCACTCTCGATATGGAGAGGAAGGCCTCGTACGCCGCGGTACGCAGTCCCTCATTAGCGTGATGGAGAAAGTCGACGAAGAGGTGAAGGATACCGGTTACCGTGTGCTTCGAATCCTGAACGGTATAATAAGACTTTTACATTTAAGTAATACTCTCTTGCTAGGAATTGTTCTAATAATGGCATAAGCGACCTTTTATTCAAACGGAGAGAGACGCTAGGAGACTAACCGGGTGCGAGAGGTCAGTGGCCAGGAAGGTGCTCTTGACGCGGTGCACAGCCTCTTTGACGCGTGAATGGGGGTCGCTGCTCTTCCTCCTGAGTGTACTTATACTCTCATCGTTGCATGCTCACTCACGTCAAGGTCCCTCCACTCGCTCCCGTGGATATCGTCTGTTCGAGTGCTCGGAGGGCCTTCGTCAGCTTGTCCAAGGGAAGGGCCATAGCGTTCGGCCGTCGACTACCGTCGACCGACCGAGGCTATAAAGCAATAATTAAGTTACACAAAATAAATAACTATTACCATACAGCAACAATAAATAAGCTATATTCTAGAGTTCCGAGTCCGGGAAATGACCGAATTGAACTCGCGCACGGACCTACCGTATGCCAAGTTTCGCGGCGGGAGTCGCTACACCACAAACGGGAATCAGAAGTTCAGAACACTTTAGTAGCTATAATTGAACGGTAATATGCATTGCTGGAAGCATTTTATTGCGAAAGAAAAGAAATCATCGTCGTTTTCACACACAGACCGAACGTGGAAGATGACCCATTGTGTACCAATGCAACAAACGGCCGCTAGTGTGTCCACACGAATATTTGCGTACCCTCAATCGCCTCGCCGTTAACCTATCAATTCAGAGTAATGGAAAAAGGAGGGGTGATAGTTCTGCCGCCATGCATTTCCTCTCAGTGGTCCTTTCGATCGTATCTCGTCCTTCTTACACACCTTACTCAACCGAACGGATCGACTCCCTTTGTCCCTTTCCCATCTCCCTTCTCCCCTCTACTATCAGATACCGACAATTCGCCCCTCTCCTCCAAGTGTCACAAAGCCTCTTACTTCGTTCCTTCGTCTGCCCTCCTGCCAGTCGTCCTCTTCTCGTCCCTAGATAACGCTTATCTTCCCATACATACCAGTCCAGATGAAGAAATGTGCTCGCTATTTCGAGTCGTGTTCTCTTCATCTGTCTATTTATGCGGTGCGGCGAGTCAGTCGAGCCCACTTCCCATACCATTAGCAAAGCCTTGGTCCGCGTACCCTCTCACCTTTCTATTTGACGTCAGCTTTCTCGTGCTATGCTATTCGCGGATCGACACTTTCTTGTTCCTTTCAGATTGGCAATGTTCAATTTCTCTGATGTCTTCATCGGATTCGTCGCCGTCATAATCATGCTTGCGGTATGCTGTTTCATTAACATTATATTCATTGATTGAATCGAAAGTGTTCATAAAATAGGCTATAAAAATGGCGTTGTTTGCTATGTTAGCTATCAGTACACGAACACTTCTGTATGCAGACAGTGGTGTCGAAAATGAAAATTGCTCTAAAGATATTGTTATACCCTTCTGGTTTACGCTAAATTTTTGGTTCTTATGTCACTTCCCAGCATTACGCTATTTTGGTTTTATTGATGATTACGTTGATAAATTTTAACTAGAGCTGAAAAACGGATAAACAATGGCATAGTGTAATATCCCTCGCAGGTCTACATATTTTTCGGAGAGGAGAGGCAAAAGACGTTGTACGAAGTAGTTGATGACTATGCCGTGGGAAATAACGCTCTTCTGCTCAAGAAACTCGCTCAATCTATCGAGAAGGTGAGTGGATCAGAAAATTCGTAAGAGTACAATAAGCTTCAGTTCAATCAACCTCCTCGCATTGTACTCGAGAAAGCTTGTCGGAGATTGGCCAATCTCAATGTCGCCTTTATGGTTATCGACTTTCAGAATGACTTTGTGTCGGGATCGCTGAAGATTGGAGTAGGCATTAGACTGGGTAAGGTAGAGTGAGATAGTGATCAGGACGGAGATGCGAAAGAAGACCCGATGAACGTCGTTCCTGTGATTAACGACCTCTCTGCTGTACAGCACTTCCACTCGATAGTGTTCACGAAGGTTCGAGAACAGCTATTCCTTGACAATCTAGTAATGTATTCAGGACTGGCATCCCGCTGATCACATCTCCTTCCTAGAGAACGCAAGAAACGCCGATAGGGAACTTTCAAAAGAAGATCAGTCGAGGGACTTGCAATACTTCGACAAAGTCCATTTCGTAAAGCCTAAGAGAGATCAGGTATGCATATAGAAAAAGTAAGTAATACGCTATTATCTCAGATACTCTACCCCGTTCACTGTGTGTCTAGCACTTGGGGAGCGGAAATTATCGATGAGATTAACATTCCCGAAAGAGCCATTGTTGTCAATAAGGGAACTGAGAGTCTGGTTGACTCTTATTCCGCTTTCATGGACAATGAGAAGCAAAACAGGTTAGCGAGTTAGCATTAATTTTATTTGAGGTCTGCAAAATCATCAAACGCGGAAAACTTGGAAAAATAAAACAATCACAACTGTTTCGCCAATAAAATATTTAATAGTATTTCCATCCATTACGTTTCAAGCAGTTTGGATGAAGAATTGCTTCATAAAGAATACTGCAGAAATCCACTGTATGAGACCCTCAAGTCTTTGAATGTCGATGCTATCGTTGGCTGTGGTCTCGCATATGATATATGTGTGGCGCACACTCTTAGAGACTCGCAGCACCTTGGATTCTATACGGCGGCTGTCAAAGACGCAAGGTTATTTTGACAAGAAAATAGATTATTATTTTTAACATCAAATATTAATCAATTTTTTATATTTAATTTCTAATAATTAATAGTGCACATGTCTATCGTAGCGCTGCCCTTCTCGTATCTGGACTGAGAGCTACGGAAGAATCGTTTGAGTGCGAAGGAATAGCCATTATGTCTCCAATGGACGTCAAGGCCATGGTCGTAGAAAAGAAGAAATTTCCTATTGAATGGGTCATTCGAGCGGTTGACGAATTGTCTATGTGAACGCTGTGCATCTAGGGACTAACGATATTCCCTCCTTTACTTTCTTTATTTTTTCACAACTTCCTAGTTGTCCACTAAATTAGCAAGAATGGCAACATGTTTCACTTCATTTGTCGTCGTGGAGAAGAAGCCACACTTTTTGGTCTAATCTTATCACCAGCTGACACCGATTACCTACTTCATAGCTTATTATTCCTCCATTTTCACTCAAATTAGCTACCGTATGCCTCGTTTCCTTGGAACCTACATGCTTTGTAATGTTAGCTTCCATTGTCGTATATGTTGTGCATGGGAGATTTACTCACGATGGAAACTTTGCGGCACACAAAGCTATAATACTTCTACATGGGTGTTAGATGCCACACACGTGAAGAACAGTTGACATTCCCTTCTGGTTTTCGGGTACAACGATTCGATGAATCACAGACTATGTATGATTCGAACATTCACATTTCCCCAAAATCAAGTCGAACGCTCTAACATTTATAATGTTTCTCCACTTCCTCAAGTGTTTGAAAGAACAATGGGACGAGTTAGAGAGAAAAAACTGCGGTAATGCGCTTACGAGAGTCGAGAGTTGATCGCCATGGACGCCTGTAATTTACCTTTCTTTGTGTATCTCGTTATTGCCTGTCGCACGTAAGACGCACCGTTCAGTCTGCAGCGGACGAGATAATTGAATGTTTACCGTCTTCCGTTCCCCGGAAGAGAAGAGTGGGAAGAGTTGAATGTGTCTTCCCTCAATATCACTTTTCCTAACTTCCGGTACACAACGAGTGTTTATTGGTCACGCGAACAGCATGCGATACCGTGACTCACACCTCGTATAGCAAGCTATTTATAGCAGGTATGATCAGTGCGCATTGTGAGGCTATACACTGTACAGTACAGTGGTGAACAACCTTCAGTCGGCCAATAGATCAGTGATAGAAGGAGAAATGGAAGGGAAATGGTGGAGGTGAGGCAACCGAAATAACCGTAAATCGGCGGAACTGTCACTCGTTTTATTGCTTAGAGACGTAGATAGCTCTTCTTTTTCGAGAATAATGATCCGTGTCACACGGAAGGTGATGCAAATCGACAGTGTTCATCTAACCCCCGACACTTCTTTCGCCCACCGATTTTTATCTCCACGATCTTGTGAACTGAATTGTACGAGTAGACGGGAATACTCGGTAAAGAAATACTCCAGCAGACTCCATATTTCGAGGAGCCGACAACTGAACAGTACTCATGCTCCAAACAGACAGGTTCTGTCGCTCCTTTTGATCTCGTGGCCTTGTTTGACAATCCGTATACCGTAACCGATTTCCTTTCTTCCTTCTTCTTCCTTATCGGTGCAATATCAATGCGTGAGGATCCTGCGGAGAGGTCCTTTACTCACTTTTTCGTTTACTATCGAATTCCTCAGTGCAAACATGTGTACGTAGACTGATGGGTAACGAACGATTCATTCAAGATCAGCAACAAATATGAAGCAGTAAATATTAATGCTAGAGGATGAGATTCATTTAGAAGAATGTGCAAAGAAGCCACGTGCAGATGAATGAGATCACAGCTGAGATCGGGAAACAAAGTAACCAAACAACGACAATCTGAAAGGATCTCTGTCATTTCCGTCCCCTCCGCCTTGTCTTACCTTTCCAAAAACTCGCCAACTGACTCCCTCACTCGTCGACTTCGTCATTCCGACGAAGAGCACAGCTCCTACTGCACAATGTGTAGACGAGACGGGAATACCCAGTTTGGCACAGAAGAGAACAGTGAAAGCTGTTCCCAGTTCGACTGTGAAGCCGGAAGGAGCGGAGACCTGAATGGAGCAATGACAGGTGTACTAGTTATAGTCTCTTACCTCAGTGGTGATCTCCTTGGCGATAAGCTTAATGGTTCGGTGACCGAGAGTCACGAATCCGAAGATCATAGCAAAGGCTCCGAAGAAGAGAAGAAGCTGGGTGTCGTCTCTCGTCTCGGCCGGAGTCAGAGCCCAGCCAGTCTTGTAGGTAAGCCAGATGGCCACGAGAGGACCAACGGTGTTCGCAGTATCGTTGGCTCCGTGAGAGAAGGACAGTAGAGAGGCCGAGACCATTTGGACTGCATTGAACACCTGCAAACACACTCTATTCACGTGCCCGATACGGTTGCATTAGCATAATACCCCCCACGATATGAGCAATAACACCCACCTTGCTGGCAAGAGGCTCCTCCACAACGTTGAGCAGGAGGTACTTGTACCACGATCCGGTAGGAGGGTCGATTTCACCGGGAGGAAGGATCGTCTTGGATCCGTCCTTCTCAATACGCGTTTTGACGTCGACTACCTTGTTGGAAGCTGAACATGCAAGTGAAGGAGGAATTCGAAAGAATAACTGACCAGTATTGGCGACGCGAAGTCGGAATCCTCCCTCAGCTGCATGTCTCTGGTCTCTCTCGTACAGACTGATCGCACGACGACGAAGCCATCCCCTAAGCCGTTTAATGGTTACCGTACTCTCTTGGTGCGTGATTCGCTAGTCTGTTTGGGTGTTGTTGTCTACCTAAGTACAAAGTGGATGAGGAGACCGACGGAGACTCCGATTCCACACGAAATGAGCAGAGCCTGCCACCAGTTGAGTTTGTCGAAACCAAGATCTGAACGCAACTCAACCTCACTATGTCATAACCCCCCCCGTTTGTTTTCCGCATTACACGACAAGGGTATTAGCGGAGAGGCCGATACGCCATGTAATCGCCGCTTTCGAGTAGTTCTCTCCCTATTGAATCGAGAAAACGCTTTGAACATTTACTCAAGCGGAGCGCCGCAAGTAATGGCCCTTTGTCCGATCTGTTCGATACTCACATTTAGAACCCTCGAAAATACAGGCGAAGAGATTGATGGCCAGTGTGAAGGTCATGAAGACGGGGCAGAGATTGAGAGCGGCCTGAATGAAGTAGTTCGATCCTCTTTCCCCATTCGATGCAGTACCTCGAAGGTATGTCTCTTCATGAGTACGCTGTACTTGACGACGACATAGAACAATGATGAGAAGATTCCAGCAATTACAGGAGAGATAAACCATGAGAGCACTGAAAGAGAGTGACTACAATTACATGCGTGCTTTCGTCCGTACGAGAGACGATCGATGCGACCATTCATCCCTCTTCATTCGCATACTACTCACTTCCCCCTTTCACTATACCATACCGATTCCTCCAATCTCAAGCCACTTGATGCCGACGTTTCCCTTGAGGTAGAGGGATGCAGCGAGGGTCGCTCCGACGATAGCATGGGTGGCCGATACGGGGATCTTGAAGATGGACGAGACGATCATGAAGACTGCGACTCCGAGGAGAGTTCCGACCTAGGTCCAGCTGAACTTTAGAGTGATGTCGGGCGGGGGACGACTGACCTGACCATACATGAAATCGGCTGATGTATATCGAGCGCACTCGACGATCGGACTGCCGTCCGTGGGAATCTTCGGAGGTGCGAAAGTCGTCGCATCTGCCAAGCACGTATTGCATTATATTACATTACGTATTATATTCGTTCAGTACTCGGTGTTCACTCGTTTTTATGCATTGCGTGGACCGCACTGGCATTATTAGATAGCTATTTTTTCGTTTCGGGCTAGTTATTGAGTAGTGCCCCGATTCACCTATTACGCAAATGCGTCGATAAATTAAATTAAATTAAATTACAGAGTATTCGTGTAATATCTCTTACCCGAAGGGAGAGTGGTGTTTGACACCTCACAGTACGGCACTACTACATAAGTATTGTTGGTTGGGTCGTACTGAGCGTATGTGTCGTAGATCGACACATCGACTATTCCCGTTCGAATCGTTTCTGTTACCTACGAAGAGATGATAAGCAACACGATAATGAGTAATGCATACTTTATATCCGAGAAGAATGGCTCCAAGCGTGTTGAAGATGGCGCAGAGGATGTAGGCCTGCCAGAGTTTGACAGTTCCTGCTCCGACAGATGTTCCCCAGTCATTGCACGCATCGTTCGCTCCCATTCCATAACTCACAGCGAACGCGAAGATAAAGGCGATGATCTGAGAAGCTCGTACTCTTCACTGAGAAAGGAAGATCAACTCACAATTAGCCAAGTGAATCCATCTCCCCATCCCGGAAAGTAGATGAGATCGTTTAAGGTAGTGAAAACCATCTCTGAAAGCAAAGAGTCAGTTATTGAAGGGAGAGAAAACAAATGCCAAGGTCGAGCGAACACGACAGAGGGAAATGGGCGGGGAGGAGACGGAATGGCCCTGTATTTATCCCAAGTGATCAAAGCTATTTCGGGGCGGGCAAGCACCAAACTGGGCACTGCTGAGCTATTTCGAACCCGCCCCTTCACTCTCTCTTCCTCCCCACTCTCTCGTGAGAGCAGGTTAACGACTGCGAAGGGGACGATACTACTGTATAGAGTTACTTAGCTAAATTTAGTGATCTTAATAGTTTAGAGAAGTGTTTCCGCTCTGTGCTCGATCGAACTTCATAGAAGCCGCTGTGAGGGGGAAGGAGAACGGATACCAGCGAGCGATGGGATTATTCTGCTCTCATGTGCGATGTGAGCGAAAGTTGTGTCCGGTGAATATTCGTTGACACGAATTTAATGATTGACCGCGTTCGCGAACTTCTTCTGTATCTGTTGTTGAAGACTGCTTATCAATCATTTTACTGTAATTACCTCTTCCTGTTTACTAGGACGAAAATTCATTCCTTTCCGTATTGAACTAAACATATAGAAACCGAAAAAAAGTAGAAGATGATTCGGTTGATCTCATCTGTTCTACGGGGTAAAGATCGCGAGCAGAGATGCAATCTAAGTGAAGGCCGTAAGCGCTCCGACACGAGAGTGCGTATATATCCGGGAGAGATCGACACCACTCGGATCAACCCGTGTATAAGTGCATACAATTGTCGTCCTGCGTGATCATTTGATGCATCTCATCTATTTTCTTCAAGTGTTTGCTTTTGTCTGATTGGAGAGCAGAGGAGGAATCTTACTCAAAACTTCCGTATGTTAATCATTGTTTGCCATCAGGAGAGGGCGAGAGCAACTCTTCGCTACTGCAGTACACTCAGATCGAAAGGGATACACGTTTCTCTTTCAGATAAGTGAATAATTCCATCACTGATTACTTGTTGCTGTTGTGTGAGACATAGTGAGGGTGGAGAAGTTGGCGAACTAAGGAGGAAGCGGATGAGTCATTGCACCTTCGAAGGGGGGGGGGAACTTCCGAGTCATTTGGTCACTTCAATGTGTCACATGATGTGTGAACAGGAACGAGATGAGAAGAAGAACAGTTTAATAGTATCGAGGGGAGTGGGACGATGATACGAGGAAAAAGAGGAACTAGGCAGCGATCGCCTGCATCGAAACATTGTCCCGCAGACGAACGCGGGCGTTCCTCTGCTTCATCTTCTTGTACAAGTCACGACTGATGAGAATGCAGGATATCTGAAAGAGTTGTATATGTAGATATGGCCGTTGATGACCCACCACCAGGACAACGAAGAGGAAAGCGATGAAGTAGATGGCTCCCGAACTCTCCGCTTCAGCTTGATCCTTTTCCTCGACTATACTCACCGTTGTAGTACTAAAACTAAAGGTAAACAACAAGAGACATGTAGTAACCTGGGACACAACTCTGCGTGGGTATCCTCAGACCAGCACCTCATTCCGTAGAAGTGAAGGGTATTCGGATCAGTTGAAGAGGTGATCGTGATAGCTTTCTCGTCAGTCAGAGGGTGGAAGGTCATCATGACGTGCTCAGAAAGCATTTGTTTATGCCACAGTCTAGTTCGAGATACCTTGATGTTTGGAGAGCTAGTAACGTTGAGGGAAGTCCGATAAGAATGTCCGAGAGGTCCTCTGAACGGCCCGTAAATGTTGCATCCTCCGAAGGAACGATGCCGACCCTCACACAATTCTATTTCGTAGTAGCAAGTGCAGTCTCCCACATCCGTGCCTAAGTAACGCACGTACAGTGTAATGTATCGATCGAAACCTGCGCACGAATAGCTCGTCTTTTCAGACTTCTCATGAAAGTCCTCCAAATGACCGTGTTCACAGGTGAAGGGCACGTTCACCTTGTAGTTGTTGAAGTAGAACATCAAATTAGCGCCATTCTAAAAGTAGCTGACATGATAAAGAGTCTAGACTGTCTTGCCTTAGCCGAGAGTATAGGCGGGTGATTGAGGAGGGCATGGACATAGAAGTTGATAGAGGCTTGAACGGGAACGACGCATAGGAAAAGGAGAAGGGGAAGCGTCACCATTCCAGCGTGTGGATGGAGGGAGTGAATGTCTTCGGGGCGAGATCATATCATATCTGTCTGTCTCCTTCTCTTCTCGCTCAGCTCGCTCAGCTTTATGTACAGGGATACCGGTTGCGAAATAACAATGAAAACAGTGAATATGCCTAGAACCCTTCAGGGAATTGGTAATTGAACAACTTAAAATCGTAGTAGAACATTCGAATTAGGTACTCCATTAGAAATGGTGAAGATCTCAACCGATTTTCTAAGAATATTCGAGCATCCGATTGCACTGTTGAATGAACTGTTCGATTTTGTGTTAACTGGGAAGTGATTAAGGAAATGGAAGATTCGGGGACATGCTGTTCTCTTAGCAGAGGTATGAGGTCTTTCATAAGGGACTTCGAAGGGTCACTAGAGTATCGGATGAATGAGTACTTATCGAAGAATCGGTCCAAATCACAACGCCTTAATCATAGAATTCATTTCGGTTCGAAGACTTATTGCTCAATTTCGATAAGATCAACCGTTGTCTGAATGTCACTATGGCTACTAACCAATTCTGAGGAAAGAAGTGACGGTCTTCGAATGATTTGAAAAGTTTTCCTCCTTCGACTTGTCGTTGAATTCGATCATATTCGGTGAGTAAGAAACATGTCATATTCCTTCCGCATCCATTACAATACCCTTTAAGGAACGGGTACCAGGAAATGAAATAATTATATTGATACGAGAGGCGAATTACCGAATGCACTTGTCTACGAATCCAGACAGAAAACGATCGACGGGATCCCTCGAAATCATAGTGAACTTCCACTTCTTCTGCATATTCTCGTCACTTATGCCGTACTTAATCCGAAGGTTCGCCACGGACGCCATTTCATTCTTATTTTGGCAGAACCTGTGAGAGAGTCTAGTTATGCCAGAAATAGTGCACTTACCGAACTTGCATACACTCCTTCGCTAATTCCCTCCCCGCGTTCAAAAACGCTTGCTCGTCGTATAGAAAGCATAATATTGCTGTCATCACTGTACTCATGCTCTTTTGGATTGTACAGGTCATTATCTTGTACTTGGGAACTATCTGAGAACAAACACTACCAAAATCATAATGAAATTGCTACCTTTAGTCTAGTTTCCATTCTGATGAATTTCGGAACACAAATGTTTTCTGACTTTGGACCCTCACACATGTCGAAAGCGCGACCTTTAATTTGTCGACCCGGAAGTGGCTGAAATGATATAATACATTGGAAAGAGTAGGCCATGAAAGCTGTAAAAAGTTACATGATTGTTCGCTGCTACAATAAGATCCATTCTTCCGAGATTGATAATACTTGTTTGTCTTTCCTTCTCCGTCCTGCTTTCTCTGTACCTCTTCATTTTCGGAATAAATACAGTACTCGTCTTGTTGAATTGAGCAACAGAAAGCTTCTTAACATGGTATATAGATACAGTAAGAATTAGAAGCAAACCTGTCGTATGGCACCGTCTTGAACTTCAAAGGGATTGTATCCGTAGTGTCGAGGCATGAAGTCGAGGAAAAAGAAACAGAAGAAGAGAAAGGAAAGGATGAAGAGAACGACCTTTTCCATTTGCTTCCACACAACCATTCTGTGAAAGGCCGAGAATGAGACTAGCGACAGAGGATGCTCGATACTCATATATCGAGCATTAGTCGAATCCAAACCGAACCTTCGATAATCCCCTTTCCGTTCTTACTTCCGTACTACTCTTTGGTGATCGTTCTCGACCGCAGATCTAGTTCAGCATGTACAGAAATGTACTTTTTTCAACACTTCGTTATGAGACGATTTCAGATTGCATAAAAAGTCGTTTGGAATTGTTGGGACGAGATTGACGCGAGGTACTTGCTCCAAAACACAGTTCCAGGTAATGTTCAAATGGTCCCCTTCTTCATTATTAGAATATTATTTCTCTAATAAAGACGAAATCATTTTCTATTCACCCAGCCCACACCATGTGTCTCTAACTGCATTTTGTTCTTCGTTGTCAGTTGCGGTACACGCGCCCACGCAGAGAAGAGGAGTGAATGAAGAGGGGATAATCGGTGTCTCCCTTCGCCCGTTACAAACCCTCATCCTCCAACATCGGCATCACTCAAAAGATACTCAAACAGATCAATACATTACACTACATTGCACTTCAGCCTACGTATTCCCCTTAAATACTCGAACTACTATTCATTTTTTATTAGGAAAGGCAGAATCGACCTTTGTATTAAGAAAAGTAATAGATAATAAATATAAAACAGAAATATTACAATGATGCGAGAGCTAATGCACAAATGAGGCACTCTCCCCTTCGCGTGCTCTGCCCTCTCTCTTGGTGTCGCCAACTACTAGTTACGAGCGTGCAGAGCCTCGTTAGCTCAGTTGGTAGAGCGTCAGACTTTTAATCTGAATGTCACGGGTTCGAGCCCCGTACGAGGCTAATAGTTTTGCCCATTTTGCCTTCAATATGCTCTAGTCGAGAAAGCTTCAGAGCGTCTTATTTTTTACATTTCAGTATTTGCGGTGCTGAATAGGACGCAGAGGAGTGAGAAGATGCCGTTTACACCGAAGAGAAAGCTAAGCAAGAAAAGACGAGGAGAAATGAGGACGGTATGAGTGTTCGGAGAAGAGAGCACTGTGCAACTATCCTCCACTCTCCTCTCCCGCATCCCCCCTTCGTTTCCCATCACAATTGCTCTCGACCCTTCACAACGGACACGAGAAGAAATGACAACAACCTTGAGTAAGTAGTACCATTGTTACATTAGCATGTGTAAGTGGTCCCAGGTGTGCAGAATTCTGTGATGCGGAGGCGATTGCAGGAAGGAGAATTGATCAAGGTAGCTGACAGGGCCAGGTTAGCCCAATTATGTTCTTGAGCATCCTTCGGTTTAGTGTGTTCAAGCTGAAAGAGCTGGAGCGCGAGAAGGCGCAGGAAGAGGAGCAGCACGACCCTATCCTCCCCGCCTCCGTCATCCGAGCCTCGCGCCGACTCCGCAACAAGAAACGCTTCATCGACGCCCTGAATCGGGACATCGACGAGGAGGAGTTGACACTGGAACTGCAGGACAAGCTGCTGAGACACTGTTCGTCCGTGGGGGTGCGTAGTGCACGGCATGCACAACTATCGAGTGACCTCTCCTCGTTCGAAGCGGCTGTCGTCGGTTCACTTACACTCACTGACTCCTCGCAGGGAAGCGTGCCCCCCACACTCTTTCATCCACCCCTTCTTTCTCTCCGCTTCTTCTTCTTCTTCTGCTGCTTCCTGCTTTCCTCTTCCTCGTTTCCCATTTCATTTTCTCCCATCACCCCGTTTGCCCTGTCTTCTCTTAATGAGAGATGTACCGTGTGAATATCCCGTAACTCCACTCTCTCCACTCGTTTATAGCTCATTTGTTATTTGTCGTGCTCCCACTACACATGTTCCACTACTTCTTCTCCCCAACTTTCCGTCAATCCTATTACGATTAATGATTCGTTCATCGTGCGCTTTCACTCTGCGGATCACTTTCGGATCATAGCGGTCGCTTCTTTAGCTTAGCTTTCGACGGGAAGTGGCATATGTGAGATGAGACAAGTGAAGCGGACGACAGGAGAGGACTAGCAGAGGACAAGAAGCGATGCTGGAGATATTCAAGAACCGCCGAACTGTAACTCGCACTCTCTCTTTTCATAGGCCCTCTATTATAGATGTATTTTTCCACTCTCACGCATTTATTTATCAACAAAGCATGATCACGCGATCGATTTTTGAAGTTTGATGAGTTTGCTAACGGGATTGCTGAACTACTTGCATGATGATATTATTCGTTGCAGCAAGCGACAGAAGAGGCATCGACCGCTAAGGAGACATGGCTCGCGAAGAAGAAACATTTCCGAGACACGGAGGAATGGAAGACGAAGAAGGTTGGAGGGGATTACGCAGTGTTTAATGAGCAGCTTTAATGCAGACTCGGATTATGACAAAGCTGCGCGCGCTGTCCAAGATCAATCTCGCCCTCGTACTCTCGCGGATGCCGGTAAATCCTCTTTCATTCCCTTCTCTTATCGTATCACCTACGTGCCAACAACCTCGTTCTTCTCCTTCTTCTTCTGCTATCTCATCCTTGTTTCTCTAAAAAGTTGAGCCAACGCAGTTCTCGCTAGTGGTATCTGTTTGACTGTATCGGTCGATGAGTCCGTAGTGCGGGGTGTCGGTCGATCGCCCTTCTTACACCACCGATGAGTCTCGTCCATGTGTCATCCCTTTTTATGCACTCATCATCGTCGTCCCCATCCCCTTCCCTCTCCCTCACTCGCACCTTCACAGAGTGCCTCTCATCAACCTCGCCTCCCCATCGCTTCCCTCATCTCGCGCACTCCTCAAGTGCTCGTCTCTCTTCTATCCTTTCCCATCCCTCTCCCGTCTATCTCCGACTCGCCCCTCTCTCTTTTTCCCCATTCTGGCTGCCCGTGCAACAGAGAAGAAGCAGGAGACGTGGATAGCAGCTGCGCCCGTTGGGAGCACTCTTGGAGAGTAGGAACGGAGGGATGGTGGCAGCGGGACACTTCAACCTCATCGATGATCCCGACTCGCGACCGGAGAAAGCGTACGTATCGCAGATGGTGAGTGGCACTCTCGCTCTCTCTCTTTCTCTTCGTATCCATGGCTCCGCTCTGTTCCCTCCTTCTTCATAGCAGTCCATCCCGAACATGAGCGTTCATTGGATGACACTCAGCTGTTGCAACGTGTCTACTCTGACAGATGGCTGCATATGTCCAAGCAACTCCTAGCTAGTAGTCCCTTCCTTGATCACAGTTCATGCAGATCGATCGACAGGGATAGGTTACTAAGTAAGTTGGAGATGCGCGCACTCGAGGATGCAGCGACCGAGTTCAAACACTTCCGTTGTGTTGACACTCCACTCGAAAACATCAAGGGGGCTCATTTACGCTACGAGTAGTAGTGGATGCGGCTGTTTCGACGGAGGCATGACGCTTTGTGGAGAGGAGTCGGAGGGTGCAGCAGAGAGGGAGTCACTTTACACCACGGCCGACTAGGCCCCTCTCGCCCCACAGGCCTTACCCTCTCATGCTCTACCCTCCTTTTCCTCGTTTTCCTTCCGTGTGCCACTCGCGTCGTCGCTTTCCCCTCATCTTATCTCTGCTGTAGACGATGACGGCGATCTTCGACGCGACGAGACGTGTCACAATGCACGACACGAACCTCGGCGATGGGCTCGTCGACTACAATTCAGACGACAACGAAGAGTACGACAGGATGCGTTTGCGAGCGCAGCAACAGCAGATTAGAATGGTAGAGGGAGGGGAGATGAAAAAGAGAAGGAGGAGGGGAAAACGAGTGATCTTTGCAGAGTGTAGACAAACTTCCCGACACCATCATCATGATGATATTCTCATATCTTCCGGCACGACAAGTGAGAAAACGAGAGAAAGGTTAATGCGCTAATCGACACTTGAGGTCCTTCTGACGACGCAAGTGTGTCGTCGATGGCGAAACATCGCACTCAATCCCTCCCTATGGAGATTCGTCTCCTTCCGGCCAAATTACGGAGGACTTCAGGTCGGGGAGGGGGATGTTTGGTTGAACAGTGTCAATTAAGGTTGCACCGTCAATGGTCGACACTTTCACTCATCTCATCGGCCACCGTTTCGTTGATCTCCGCAATGTTGAATTAGCAACTGATCTCATCACTCCCAACGTTCTTTACGAGATGGCCAACAAGTGTCCGAAACTGCAGCATCTCACCCTCGGTAATATCGACCTAGTAGTCAGTCGACTGTATGTATGCTTAGACTTCTCAACTGCCATGCAACTGCACGACTTCACTGATCTCCAGTCTTTCCCCTCCCGTCTCAAGTCTCTGACATTGTGTCTCAGCGAGAACATCTTTCTCGAAGGCTTCCTTCGCAAAGTCTACACATTTATCGCATCTGTCGAAGTCCTACACATCATTGGTTTGTAGTCATTTGATGTCTCAATGGCTTCTTTCCTCTCAAAGAAATCGAGTCTTGCGTCGGCATAGTGTAAAGGCGAGTAAGAAGTGAGCAGAGACTACGCACGCACCATTGATTTTCTCCAAGCATACCCTCATAAATAACGGTTCAGGGACTTACGAGAAAGTGGAAGATGAAGAGGAAGAGGTCTACGAGACTGTCAACATCTTCAAGTTAAAACAGTTCCTGCCCAATCTAAGAGTTGTCAACTTGTGGGGAGTGAGTTACAGTAGTTCAGCTTCTCGGCAAAAAAAATTAAGGTTCCCTTTATCACTGACGACCATGTGGATGCCATTTCTTCTAATTGTGCTCATCTTGAGTGTCTTAGCGTTAATTATTGTCCGAAGGTGCCTATCTCCCCCGTCACTATCTAACTGATCGAAATCTATGCAGGTTACGGGTTCATGCTTGAAGTTGGTGCTACAACGGTGTAAGAAGTTACGATGTCTCTTCCTAGCTTATACAAGTTTGTTCAATTTCTAAAGCGTAGCTTATAGAAGGTTTTAGGACTAGATAACAATGTAATGCGTTCGATAGAATGGGAGAAGACTAGGATAGAGGAATTGGACGTCAAGGGAACTGAGCTGAACTCAGAGTCCCTTCTGCATATTCTTACTAGATTGCCCCATCTTCGATGGCTCGACGCTAGCTGGCTTGAACACTTTACTGATCAAGTTAGTTGTTCGTTATTGCAACGAACACTCTTACACAGGTTCTCGAATCGTGGGTGAACTCGGGTGCTTTTGGTAAGGTGGAATACCTCAATCTCGACACTTGTGACTCGCTTAGCGAGGGTTCGCTGTCAGAGATGGTCATGCGACACGGGAATCAGATAAGGGGTCTCAATCTGGTGAGTAGAGTGGAGGGCGAGTTATGATTTAAACACAGGGCGGACATCACAAGCTTCTCGAATATTTCTGGATGAACACGATACCGCAGCTGAAGAACATTCAGTAAGCACACTGTTCAACTCGTAAGGATCGGCCGTATCAGAGTACTGGTGATGGGCATTGCCGAGGATTGCTGTCCTAAGGTCGTCGCGAAGATTCATGTCGACCAGTTCATCGACTGCATAGCTCAGAACTGTCCCAAACTGAGTCGACTCGAGATTCGATGGGACGACGAGACCCTTCGATTCTCTGATAAGTCGAGGTGAGATAAGGACGACGGGTGATGGTATCATTGATTGACTTCAGCAAATTTATCGATGTCTTACGTATGAAGTGTCTCAAACTGCACTCGATCGTCCTGTCGGACGGGCAATATTATGAACTGGTTCGGTCAAATTTCGAACGCGCAGACAGGATGTCTGTTGTGAGGTAATGAACGATCTAGTAATGTGCAAGTGTCACACTCATATCGAATTAGAGAGAAAAGATTGAAGAGAAGAGTAGTGAAACGTTGTTTTCATTGACCCGTCATCTTGAGCACACACACAAAGGAGCCTTCTATTCAGAACGACGGAAATGTGTCGCACGGGTCACTTGCACTGCTCTCGATACTACAACCAATTACTCTTCAACTGAGCTCCTCCATTAGTCTGTCATCGTGTCATTTCCCCCCCCCCCCTTCCCGCTCAATATTTTCCGGTGCCTTTACGTGCAAACGTTGTAAATACCTCGATTCAATTGCTTTATGCACCCGTTAAAGTATGTAGAACAGTCAGTTAATCGAGACCTCCACTGAGAGCGATTGCAGTTTCCCGCGACAGGTTGAAGAGAAAGGAAAGTATGGGCATTGCGGGCAACTAAAAGTTGTTTGAGCAATTATCGGTGATCCATGATACCTTTTTCGTTCGCAAAGAGCGCCACGTCCTTCGTAATGGTTCGTAAATAACGTCTTCGATGAGAACGAGAAAGGCAATCTTGACGAGCGTATGTAAGCAGACATATACAGCGGAGGTTGGGATTACGAAGTAGGATATGACACCAGCGAACAGGAGAGCTGTTAATAACGATAAGTTTGGAAAGCGAATTGGTAATGTACCATGCAGTCGAAGAAAGAGTCTCCAAGAGAAGACTGGAACGGAGTTGTCATTCGTCGGTTGAGTCAAATCGTCCATCGCCAATCGATCCTCTCTCTCCTGTGGTTGTCCTTTGTTGACTCAAGGTAGGGAGTGAAGACTCACGAAGGAAAGGGAGATATGTCACGAGAGGAAATTGGGGTGAGGAAGAAGGAAAAGGAAAATGCACAGAGAAGGGGATGCTAGACTACGATTGCTAGGCTGAATATTGACAAGTGAACTATCGAGAAAGGAGAAAAGTGGGCTCCTGTGCTTATTTACATAACCTAGAAAGAGAGGAGGGGAAAGCGAGGAGAGGAGGAGCTGTCAGAGATAGCGAGTATGACAGGTATAGCGAGGGAAAGGAGAGAGGGTAACAAGACGGTTGACCTTCGTTTACTCTTTACATTATATGCAGTGCATGCGGATTATCTACTGGTCTCTCATGCCCAGCTTGTCCAGTAAAACAGCTCAGTAGGATTAGCCAACCGTTCGCCACATATTCCCTGGTATCTCCAAAATGTGATGTTCTGGTCCCTTTTTGACCCATTGTAGTGCCTCACTTTATAGCTTTTTCTTTCCCTCTATCCTTCCCAACGTTATCTCACTGAGCCAGATTGAAACGAGTGCTCAAAACCGGAGTTATTCTCGCTCGCTTAATTAGCCCTCCTCTTGCATTGGTTAAGCACGCTGCTGCTTGATACGCCTGAGGAACGTTTTCAACATAAGACAAGTTTGAGGTTACGATATTATCACAAACGATTACTGCCTTCCATTACTGCTTTCTGATCTACATTGATCATGTCAAAATCTAAAGCTTATACGCAACGTTATGTCATCTTATTAGACGTCGTTGAAGACTGTCGCACTGAGAACACATAGTGCACAATTGTTGAAAAGCTGTAATGTGAAGGTGCATATAACATGAGGTTTATTATTGACTCGTAACAGGTTACGCAGCATCAGCGAATCCAACTCTCTTGTTTCCGTGGTCGAATACGGAGTAGAACTTGCCGATGAAGACGTCTCCGAGGATCCAGAGAGGACCTACATAGTCATCCCTCTCCACTTTTCTCCTATCACTTCTTCCGCGTGTGCTCTGGACTTTTTATTCGCTTTCACTTTCACGCTCACCCTCAGGCGCAGGCACATCCAATCCCATAAATCCAGACAGGCACTCCGTGACTGGTCCGTTCTGCACTTGCAGCACATAGTCTACTCCCTTGAGCACGAAGTCACGTCCTCCAAGAGTGAATGCAATGTCGGGAAGCGACGAGATGGTCTTGCAGTCAACCATGTATTCTCCCTCTACGATCTCCTTAGCCCCGATAGCGGCTTGGATCTTAATGGGATTGTTATGGGGAGGATAGGATTCTCTATACCTGCTTGATAATATCCGTGGGTCCGGTGAGAAGGGACGTTCCAGTGTCAACGATAGCGGAAACGGGTGCGGAGAGGTACGAAGTTCCACCGACTTTCACATCAGACAGACTGATCCTCCAGTAGTCCTCGGCGGTCAGAGGTTCCCAGGCGATGTCTCCCTTAAAGATCAACTGTACAGAGCCTATCATGAGGTGCCTACAGTGTAGTGGGTGGGGTCAGTGTCGCACAGAGTCATTTCGCCACCTCCGTTTGCCACATTTCCAGCTCTGCTGAGCCAGAAGGAGAAGATGGCTTGCTCGCACTCGGGGTCCGCCCAGATCTGGTCCATAGGCTGAGTGAGACCATCGACGGAGATCGAGTCCCAACCCATTCCGAGAATTCCATCGAACTTGGCCGCCTTAACGTTTCGTTTAGCACGTAGACTCGAATAGATGGGAAGATATGTAAGTATGACAGAAAGTGAAACGTACAACGAAAGTGAGGCCGGGCTCAGCAGTGGCACAGGCGAAGCCTTGCGTTGCGTCAGTACAATAGCCGGAGGTCGCGGAACCGAACTGAAAAGGGATCCTTTGTTGAGAAGAAAAGAAGGGATCCTTTGTCGGGGAAGAGGTGTTGAGCTAACGTACACAAACGATGTCGTTGTCCACGTATCCCTTCATCGAGCCCGATCCGTACTGGATGTCGAAGGGCGTCGTCGTCTTTGTGCATGTTGTGGACTTGGGACAATCGAACTGGAATAAATTATTGCTTGATAGTACAGGGAAGAGAAGAGCAAGTGAGTGGTGCACGAGGGATTACGCTCTGATCTCTCTTTATCGTTTGTGTTCATACCTTGCTGTGGGTCAGGCACGCAATGTCGGTCACGGGACAACCCTGGCATGGTACCCACAAGTTAGACGAACCCGTGTCGAAGAGCACCTCAATCACTATTATAATTTTCTTGCTCCCGTTGCACAGAAAATTGTTCACTTGTTCAGGTGCTAAGTACCGTTTAAATATTAGGGCAAAAAAACTTTTCTGCTTAGATGTTTTACCAAAACTCACCTTAAACTTCTGAGCAGGAGTTCCAATGGTGATTTCACCGTAGTACTGTGCCTGGAATAGCTTAGAGATAAGAGGCTATTATCTGACGCCATAATTACATAGGCTTATCAGTGAGAACAAAGCGAAGAGACATGAAAGTAAACGTACATTCTCGTAGTCGGAGAGTCCCTCCTCGTACTCGAGGTGGTTGAAGGTGTGTCCTTTGATGTACTTGGCTCTTGTGTACTCCGCGATCGAACGCATCTTGTAATCCTTTCGTTCATATGTCACCTTCGACATCGGAACACTGAAAGTGGAAGATAGAATTGTTGATACAACGAAAGAACTGACCGATGGATGACTGCATCTACAGCGAGAAGGGCGAGGAGACACACGAGTAGAACCCTCACCATGGCTGCGAAAGGCGCTTATCGACACTCTGACAGCCTTTATATCCATTCCTGATAAGGGGTAACGATGAGTATGCATGCAGTCCCGTTGCTCGGGAAACGGCGTTAAATTTTATTAAGACGCACATCGCCGTCTACTACACGTTCTTTTACGGTTTCAAAGGCTTTGTTTTCATCCTTTTCTCCTAGAATATGATGATATGCAAATATGCAAATGATCCAGTGCATCACTATACACCGATGCTCATACGCATTTGACTCATTTCATGCAGCTTATGGGGATATGCATAGCAACCGAATGGTGACAGATGGTTATCAGAGAAACGGCAGCAAAGTTCTTGTTATGGTTGAGGAAAATGTTATATCAGTCGTCTCATTCCTACTTCCGACGAGAGAGCGAAGCGGTATGAGGAGAGTGCAGACAAAGTAAAAAATGAGTTTACTGATGGAACTTTATCGCCAATAATATTTGCGTTTTCTACGTTAATGAACTTGTTGTAGTGATTGGGATTGGTTTCTTGTCTTTATTATGAATAAACGATACCAATTTTTTAGTTAAGAACTTACTTGATAACCAGAAACGCAAAACAACTACTTTTACTTATTTTTGTGATGTTTATTTTGATTTCAGAAAATAGTTACCTAAGGTAAGGTTGAATGGATCTCTCATCCTAGCTGAGGTGCATGCTGCGAGTTTTCTCCTTGGTTTGAAGATATCGCATGGATACGCCCCTTCATTCGCCATCTCTTTCTTATCGGGATGAGGCGAACCGTGATCTTGCTTCTTCTTCAACTCCCTTACTCCTTTGGATGTGTTTCTACTCGCCCCGGAGGTTAGATTATGTCTTTTTAAACTATGTTCTTCATATCAAATGACGTGAGTAAATGCATGTAAAGAGTATGATAAGATTACATGAGATAGATAAAGAGTGGACAAAGAGCTAATTGACCTTGATCACTCTCTTAACAATTCTATAAATTAGATAATCTCCCGTGTCCTTCTGCTCCATATACATCGACAGTCTCCGGATATGCCACTAGTCCCTTTACTTCGACTGTCACTAGTGGCACTACAGTATGGCCTCTTTAACTCACGGAAGATCTTATTGTTAAGACTCTGACATGTCCAACTGGCACAGTTCTTCTTGAAGCATCCGGATCACAACTTGAAATGGAATATCCTACAGGATACTACTTAGTTTGCTCGTGGGTAGCTTTCCTTAGGCTCACTATATTGGTGTTGTTCAGAGCCAATACAGGGATGTACGTTATCCAAGCTCCTGGTGGAACGAATGTTGGCACAGTTGGCTCAGAAAAGTACTCTTGTGGACCTTCGAAGACTGGTGGAAATGGAGGCGGAGGCGGAGGAACTCCTGGAACAGGAGGAAACACAGGAAGTAAGTTGGTATCACTTTGTACAAACTTAAGCATTGATTAGATCCACCGTGTCCTGATAGTCCGATAGCAACTGCAATCACTGGATATTCCATCACTCCATTCACCACAACCTCTGACGGAGCAGTTGTAAGGAGAAGACAGCAATTTGTTTGTTAGAAGTAAATCATAGGTTCTTACTTGTCCTGCTGGATCGAGTCTAATTATGAATGGAGCGACGCCTAGCATTGTATCAGGATCGACTCTCACGTGCACGTATGTATCTTATGTTTAAGATCGCATAAATATGTAGAAAAAATGTGGTCGGGAAAATACTCAAATATATAAAGTGGAGTTACGATATTATATTAAGCAACCTAGAGATTCGCCTAAATATAGTTTGCAGGATACTTAACATAATAGGGGTTACTCCATCGTCCTTCTTTTCTTAGTTATCAATTTCATAACCTTAATTAACTAAAGATAATATTATAGATTCAATAGCGGAGAGTTCGTTCTAGCGGATGGGACTCCAGTCGCAAGTGGAGCCACGTATGCTTGTGGTGCTGGTAAGATTGTTTACGAACTCACAAACATAATTAGCGAATTGTAATCTTTGCAGTTTCTAATTGCGATGCTTGTATCACTTTGATTCAAACAACAGATTACTTGTCATCTGGCCAGGTGATATTTTTAAAAGGTTTAATACCTGGATACCTGGAAAGTTTCTAATTTTTCGTTTGCAGAGTATTAGTGATGGACTAGACACGATTAGTTTCAAGGACGGTGCTTGTTCTTATACTTGTGGTGGACTTATGACTGATGCGATCGTCGTGCAAGGCTACGGGGGCGCAGTAAGTAGAAAGAATCTTCTTCAGAATAATGCTTCGTGTTGAGAGTCCAGCCACACATACAAGTGTTATATGTGATGTGGCCACATCTACTCTATTCTTTGACATGGTTGGAGGAACTCCCGTAGGTGCTATGGGATACAGCTGCGGTAAGTCAGTGTCTATAGCAATTACAATATTTACTGTTTCAGTTGACTGTGGGTGCTCTGTCTTGAGCGCAGGAGCCAATCCATACTTCTGCCAAAAAGATCAACTTTGCGTCCCAATAGCTTCGTCAGACTGCTCTATATCCTGCCCTTCTACTGACTATTCAATAATATATTTAGTAAGGATTTGTCAGTTCGGTAATAGAAAACACAATGCAGACAACTAGCTCAACTCAAACTGTAACTACTTCTCCCGTCGGATGCATTGACAAGACTTATCAATTAACGAATTACGATGGCATGACCATAAACTGCATGGGTTCTTCTTCATGTGAGTCAATTAACCTTTACTCACTCGATAAACAATAACAATGCATTTGTTTTTTCTACTATTTAAACAAAAACGGTTATTCGATTAGAAGATTATTTCTAAATATCATTAATACGGTTCGTGGGCTTCAACTCACTATCAGCCCGAAAAAGTCTATTTATTGATAGAAAAATCTGGAGCGGGAGAGGGAACTGCCTTCCTTTCCACTGTATATTTCAAAGGTCTTAGTCACGTGCGAATGGCTGGTTATTAAACAAGAATTAAGGCTTCCTTATGAATACGTGAACGAGGAGAAAACCAGAAAGCTATTAGATTTAAAAATACAGTGAATAACCGTAACAGAATAATTTGTGATGTAGAACTCTACTCTGGTAGTTTTAATTGAATTTTATAATAGCCTTGATAATTTCAGTGGCCACCACATCAGCTGCGGCCACCGGGTGTGCAGCACTCACGGATGCCGAATGCATGGGATGTGATTTCACACAAGTACGATACGCTGGAAATAATGCTTTCTGTGCTACAGGACTAATGGTTTACGACGGAGTAAGTATAGCTTCAAGTTATTGTTAATATGCGAGAGGAGATAAAAGACATCTGTGCCAAAATCATTTATTCCCAAGAAGTTGCCAAAGGTAAAAGATGTGAGTAATGGAACAAAAAAAAGTTCGGGCTGAAATGGCGGTTATGCCGTCATCCCTCCTGCTCTGAGGTTAAGCCCTGGGCATCTCGTCCTTGTATAGTGAGGATTCATCCCCCACATTACGATCTTTTAAAATAAAAAAATCAGTCTGCAAAGAAATCTAACAATTGTAAGTGAATATTATTTACTACTTTAAACCCCTTCAGTCCGGAGGAACGGATGTGACTATTGCATGCAACAGTGGCTCATGGGCAAATGGCATCACTGCAATCAGCTGCGACACTTCAGGTAGGAAAGAGGAACAGTGAGATAGCAATTTTAAGATATTTTGAAATCAAGACTATGATACTAAGATAATATGCATATTATTATTTTAAGATGCCCCATACAGCGGATGCACTGATCAGGTGACCGGAACAACTGGGGAATGCACTAATGGAATATGTTGGATCACTTGTACAAGTGGATCGTTCACTTATTCGGTATCTTCAATATGGTGAAAAGAAAAGTCAAGATATGTTTAGGGTGGAACAATCACAATCCCTGCTGCTGTTTGCGTTGACGATGGTCTATATAATCCCAACGACATATCAACTACAATAGGCGATGGAGCGTGTTCTTAGACAAATTATTCACTGCATACCTAGGAATAACATTGTTGCAATTAAGAATGCTGTCATATTAGCTAGTATCATCCATGCAATTAAAATATTATGATAAAAATCCATGCGATGTAGCGTTGCTTTGCGTAAAAGAAACAATATGTACAATGTGTACATATAGTGCTGAATCAAGGAAAATACAATCTAGGCCTGCCTTATGCCATTGATGAGACCGCAATTACAAGTAAGAAGGAAGTAATTATTGGGAAGGTGGTACACCCCTTCTCTCGGAGAAGAATTCGTCGGCTGCGCCGGTGATCCCTAACTCTCGAGCCCTCGGCAACCACCTCATCGCGGAACGTGGGTATGATTATTACTACTTTGTTCACTCTATGTTTTTTTACTCATGCTATGGGGTTGAGAAAAAAGTTCCGTATGTTACCTCTTTCCTATTTTTAACGAGAGAGCGAAGCGGCATGAAGAGAGTCCAGGCAAAGTAGGCATTCCTTTACTGACGGAACTTTTTCGTCAATAATACTTGCTATTTTGTTCGAAGAGGATACCCCTCTCTCGGAGAATAATTCGCCGGCTTCTCCGGTGATCCCCAACTCTCGCTCCCTTCGCAAACACCTCATCGCAGAACACGGGTATGATTATTGTAACTTTGTTCATTCTATGTTACATTTTTACCCGTGCTTCTTGCTATTTTGTACGAAGAGGGCCATCTCTCGGAGGAGAATTCGCCAGCTTCGTCATTCCACTCCATCTCACAACTACCTCATCGCGGGAGATGGGTATGATTATTTAAAATTTGTTTCAGTCAAATATGCATATTCTTGAAAGGTGAAAGAGCATTTCAAATAGAATGCGTCACCGCCTTCTTGTACTTCCTATTCCGTCCTTGTTATGTACATGACCCAACAGACTAAGAGTACCGTAATCCAAAATGCTGCGTGTCCCTCTATGTTCAAACAATAAGGCCGCGTCAGCACTGCGCGAAGCACTTGTTCATTTTTGTTCTCGAACCTTCCTTGCCTTCTTTTTTCGTTAACGTTCTTCCTCAGGTCTCACATGCGGTTGTTACTCGTGGCTCTTGCAGCCGCTTCATTCGTGGCAATCAGCGGTAAGAATTAGGAACCTTCTAGATCGTCCTAACTTAGAGAAATAGAATGACCAATTGCTCTTCTATTTCCTTAGTTTATTGTTGCATTCGAAACCCATTAAGATGCCGCTCTCGCTGCAATGTCAATCGATCTCGGGTCGCAGTTTATCAAGCTTGCGTTGGTCAAAACAGGAGTCCCGATGGAAATCGTACTGAACAAGGAAAGCAGGTGATTTCTTTTCCGTTTTTATCTTTTATCTCCTTAGTAGCTGAAATCTGAAAACTCTTTATTACAGGCGGAAAACACCGAATCTCCTCGGTTTCAAGGGCAGTGAACGCTTTTTCTCGGATGCGGCTGCGAACCTTGTGAGACGCCCTTGTTGCCTAGTTAGTTCATAGCATTGGTTTAGGCTCTGAAAACACCGAAGACCACTTATCCCTTCTTGCTCGAGCTGATCGGTAAGAAGGACGGAGACCCAGCAGTAGCCCGTTTTCACGAGAATTTCCCCTTCAATGAGTTCTCAACCACTAATAGGAGTACGATTAAGTTCGATTCAGGGTAGGTGGTGTTCCTCCCAACGTTACTAGACATGCAATATGTGTATAAGTTTTTTTCTCGCTCAGGGAAGCCACTTATGATGTAGAAACACTACTTGCTATGATCTTATGGTCGGCGAAGAAAACAACCGAGGCATATGCTGAGCAGAGTGTTAAGGTTTGTGTATACGATGCAAGTAGTTCGTAGGCCTTTGTGCTTTAAGGACGTCGTTATCACTGTGCCGACCTTCTTCAACCAAGCAGAACGACGAGCCGTTGCTGTTGCAGCAGACATTGCCGGTCTCAACCTGCTCCAGGTGAATTTTCAAATTTATTTTTTATGTTGGTCTATTAGTGCAAAGGAAACCACTCAGATTCTAAACTGTGCTTCTGCTGCTGCTCTCAACTATGGAGTGTTTAGAAGAAAGGAGATCACCGAAAAGGTAACAACTTACACTGTTTGTAATACAAACTCACTTCTATCTATTTAGTCCACGACAATGCTAATCTATGATATGGGAGCATCGAAGACAGAGGCAACGATTGTTGAGTATCAACTGGCGGAGGATAAGGACAGCAAGACGAAGGTAGGCTTGGACAACATCGTGGCTCTAGTCTCATCACCGTTCTTTTCAGAACCCTGTGGTGCGCACTCTCGGATACGGTTTCGATCGCTCACTAGGAGGACTTGAGATGACGCTTCGATTGAAGAAACACTTGGAAGGAATGTTCAGAAAGGTGGGTAACGTAAAGTGAAATACGCTTAGTAAGCCATACATTTCGCAGGAGAAGAAGACTCCAACGGATATTGCTAAGAATCCTCGATCAATGGCAAAGCTGCAAAAGGAAGCTGAAAGAGTCAAGCAAGTAAGAACTGGTCACAGTATTGTGAACTTTTTTGAACTTTTTCTACAACAAGCAATGTTTTACTAGGGAATGCGCCATTTCAGGCAAATTGTTATTGTTAGACATGACTCTTACGCTATGCATGGTTGACAATTCATTGCGATTTTCAGGTTCTCTCTGCCAACACGAATACGTTTGCTCAGATTGAGAATGTGCACGAGGACATGGATTTCCGAACAGAGGTTGGTGCGTGGCAAGATTCAATCAATATGCGTTTGTAGGTCACTCGAGAGCAGTTCGAGGGTCTCATCGGAGACCTTGATGAGCGTATCAAAAAGCCAGTGGAGGATGCACTGAAGATGGCTGAACTGGATATCAAGAGCGTACGCTTACCTTTGTAATGAAAATAGATCCGTTCCTTCAGATAGACCAAATTGTGCTTATGGGAGCGGGAACCCGTGTTCCCCGTGTGAAGGCTGTACTTTCGTCGGCTGTTGGAGGACTCGAATTGGGCAACTTCCTCAACACTGATGAGGTTTGCTTTATTATTATGAACAACGACATTCAACCGTTTTGCAGGCAATCGCACTCGGTGCAGTCTACCAGTCAGCCCGGCTTTCAAAGAGCTTCAAAGTTTTACCCTTCAACGTTCAAGAGCCTGTTCTTTATCCTATCAAGGTACCGAAATGTTACCATGGTTAGCTTCAAGTAATTTAATTTAGATAGACTTTGAATCCACCAACGAGGCTGGAGAGCGTAAGCCATCTTCTAAGACTTTGTTCAACCATAAGGTGAGCGTTACCTTTCTTTTTAGAATGACGCACATGATAATGAAAGAGACGTACAAATGATGTACGTAGGGAAGAATACAATAAATTGACAAAGAAGACTATCTTATAGACCTATTACCCGGCTAACAAGAAGATCGTAACACTTACGTCATACAGCGATGACTTCCATTTCTCTCTCAACTATGGAGAGCTACCTCTTAACGCAGACCAACTCAAGTGAGCCTTTCATGCGCTGTAAGTCGAAAATCTTCATCTACAGGGAATTCGGATCTCGTGATCTTTTGAAGCTGTCGGTCAACGAAGTCAAAGCTAAACTTTCTGAAGCAACAAGTGTTGAAGGAAGCTCTTTCAAGGGATTCAAAGTGAGAAAATATAATAGGAATAGGCATAGTAGCAAAACTTTAAGGTACATGTTAAAATTGATGATTCTGGAATAATCTCAGTGGAGAAAGTCGAACTAAATGCCGAACAGCCTCCTCCTGAACCAACTCCTGAAGGTACAGACATAGTTGTTATAATAATCTGCCACAACATGTATATACCAACAAGTACTAGTGCGAGAGCGAAAAGATATCATAGAAAAAGTATAACAGATTGTCAAATATTAAAATAAAGTAAATTATTATACGAAGCTCAACAACTTTCGTAGTTGCAGAACTCGCTGCTGCTGCAAAGGCTGCAGAGCAGAAAGAAGCTGAGGATTCATTCAAGCAAGCCGAGGAGGCAGCGAGAAAGCAAGAGGAAGAAGCTGAGAAGAAGGAGGGAGAGAAGGGAGAAGAGAAGACTGAAGAGAAGACAGAGGAGAAGAAGGACGAGACTGAGAAGGTACTGATGACCAGGGATACACGTTACTCGTTGGCTTATGACGGTTTAGATCTTTTGGTATACGTATTATAAGTGGAAAACTGTCCAAAGATGATGCTCATATTAGTACATATTTGGAACACATGTTACATATGTGCATAGTCCACTGTACATTATCTTCTGCAGAAGGACGAGAAGAAAGAGGAGGAAAAGGAGAAGAAGAAGGAAGAGCCTAAACCTAAGAAGGTAGCGTCTTTACAGTAAACCATCTATTGATGGTAAATATCACTCATTACAGATCCGCGTCAAAATGCCAGTGGTATCTGAAGAACTTGACGTCGTAATGCTTAACGAATACGAAATCAAGACAGCCAAGGAAATGTGAGTCTAACGAGAACAAAACTGTATTCTGAATAAATGATTCTGGCGAAAGTAGATTCACAACCTTCATGCAACGGCTTCTTTCAGCTTGGCAAAGTTCGAAGCCGACGAGAAGGCAAAACACGATAGGGAAGAAGCTCAGAATCAACTAGAAGCGGCTCTCTATGACTTGGCAGACAAACTGGAGACGAAGGAAGGAATAGTGGAGTACATGAAGGACGATGAGAGAACACAACTCGGAGAGAAGGTTTGTTCCATTCTTTCCTTCACTAATATTTTAGTGACATCAAATGGACTATGTTGTGCAAGCAGCGATATGTGAATCATTGTTAAGACAGCAAATTATAGGTGGGAATGCTCAAAACTTGGATGGAGGACGAAGCTGGATTCGATACAAAGACTGAGGAGTTCAAGGACAGGAAACAGATTCTCGATGACACCATCAAGAGCGCCCTGACTAGAAGGACCGAATATCTGGTGAGCAGCGGACATTGCATGGGAGGAAAAGGGAGAGTTGTGTAGACTAGATGTTTATTTCACGACTGACAAAATGACGCAATGCTTCATTGCACAGGCTCCTGTCCGTATCTCATCGCTCTACGACATATGCAATAACACGAGTACTCCCTTATACCGAGTACTCTTTGTCGTGTACAAGTAGTAGTGGTGATGTAAAAGAAATCGGGGTACGGATGAACAAAGTAGGGATTACGGTAAAGACGACTCAAGAGTAGTGCTTACGAAGACTAGTGCTTACGAGAATGACCTCATCTCTCACCATCTTAAACCCCGCCTTCCTCACACCTTGTCCAATGGGAGATTTGAAGGCTACAATTATTCGAATTGCGCGCGTTTTCAAAAAGAAGAACAGAAGCTAAAAAGTAAACAGGGCGAGAGAGGGAGACATCGACAGATCTACAGGGGGGTGAAGAGGAGCACATAAGGAAGGATTGATAAAGCGATAGGAATAGGGGAACACCAAATGATGACACGGCGTACAAGAATACGTATTCCATTACAGGCTTTCCCGAAGCTGAAGGAGGATTTGGAGTCTCTGTTCAACAGCACTGACATGTTCCTCGTTCTATCGGCTAACATGACGAAGAAAACTGAAACTGATGAAGAAGGAATCTACACGGAGACTGAGATTACGGTATTCCATCGATCTAATATTTTTTATGTCTTTTCGATTATTATTAACTTTTGGTCCCTCATAGCCTGCCCCTTCATGATAGACCATTCTCCCATCCCTCAGTCCGTTTTCCTCTCCTTCTCCGCGTCTCTGCCCCTCGATCTTCTTTTCCTCTTCCTCTTAGTCGTACACAACGAGAGAACGTGCGAATCGGAGAGAGACGCTGACCTGTGACTGTGAAAGAAGGGAGACGGGGGCCCTAAAGAGGGCTAGAAGTCAAAAAGAAGACGAAAGGTGGCAGATGTAAAGAAGGAAATGAAAGGAGCGGGGAGATGAGGGGAAGGGAATGTGCGGACAGCGAGTGATGAAATGATTGCAGACTCTGACGAAGAAGTTTGTGGAAGTCAAGGAATGGTTCAAGGGGAAACTGGATGAGAGAGAAAAGCTAGTGAAGAACGACGATCCTACAGTGACAAGGAACGATATCGAGGATAAGGTAGATAGAGATGAGATTAGTGGATTAACTATTCCTTTAGGGAGCTGATCTGCAGAGAGAAGTGAAGTATCTCTACAACAAGATGACGTCATACAAGCCTAAGGTGGGATTTTTAGCCTCGGTGTGCGATTTGTAGTAACTTTGATGTGGTCGTTCAGGTGAAGAAGGACGAGAAGGCCAAAAACGAGACTGAGACAGAAACTACGGAGGAAGGAGCCAAGGATGGGGAGGACAAGAAGAGTGAAGAGAAGGTGGAAGAGAAGAAGGAAGATACGAAGAAGGAGGAAGAGACCACTCACGACGCGTCCGACTTATAGATACCCTATCGATTGCAAGCCCCGTATAATCCCTCGCTTTTGTTGTTGCGTTTTCTTCATCTCATCCTCACTGGTTCCCATTCGTTACCCTAGGTTATCCCATTTCAAAGGCAATTTATCGCTCGAGTCATGGCTCTCACCTCTGTGATTGATTCATCATCTTCCCGTAACCTCCCTTATTAGAGTTTATTTACCCTACTCATACAATCGCAATTTCTTTATTACTACTCCGGATATGTGACAGAGTGTTTTATTTAAGTTATTGAATATCTCTGTGGGATGAATAGATTCTCCATGTGCGACAAGAAGGAAGGGGTAAGGCAAATCCGTATCGCATTCTTTTATGACAGAGCTCAACTGTTCTCGGGGCGAACAAAGAAACGACTTCCGAGCCTATTACTTGTCTTATTTATGGAGAGTACAATATTCTGCATGGGATAAGCCTTTCGGAAACTTCGGCAAACATCGCATAGGATAATGGCTGAGAGAAATGCTTCAAAGTATTAGTGAGTCACATGTCAGTTGCGAAACGTCTTATGTGGTGTGGAATGAGTATCTCCCTCTGCTTATACTGTGTGTTGTCTAAATACAGGTTTAGCATTTCCAATACTCCAGGAATAGGGATATTTACGACTGTTGAGTTTTTGTCTGTGACGAGGGGATATCGGAATCGTTTGATCCATGACTTGTAGTTGGAAGGGAGGGACTTGAGGTGAGTGGGGACTGAGGAGAGGTTGGAAGGCACAGCTTTCTCTTACCACCAGAAGAGTCTTTCAGAGCACTTTATATCTGTCTGGAAAGACCCTCTGGAAGTAAGAGGGGACGCTTTGCAGCCTAGTATCGAGCACAACTAACTGACTGACTGTCCTCTCTCCTTCGCTTTGTTGAAGGGGCGGAGACAAAGGGGAGGGGTTTTGGCAGCTTGCCAGCATTTGACAAAACGAAATAACTACGAAAGTGTGCGTAAGATCACAGATAGCAAAAATGGTGGGAATTTCGTCTTTTAAAATCGGAAGCTGTGGAGATAAGGAAAGAAGAGACGAAGGTAAGAGTAGACGAAAGGGGAAACGACAAGTAATGAAGCTTCTTGTTCCTTTGCATCGATTTGTAGTACACAGTATAGAGAAGGACTGATGAAATGATAGGGGGAGATGGATAGTGTTGGTGTCTCCGCACCCTCTTCTTTGTTCTTTTTGCTTTCTCTTATTCTTTCTCATCGTTTCCCTTCCTTCTTATAAACAATGCTGACTGTCGAGACGAAATGAGAGAGCATGTAGAGAAGAAATGATTTGACATGTTCTTTTTCGTTTCAAGACACAATTACATCCTATGAGGGTCTCTAACACCAGGACAGAAGTAATGCCCGGTAGTTGTTAATGGCCGCTTAGTAGTGTTTTAGTGCGTAGAGTGCACTCTTACTATCCTCTGATCACTCAAATACAGGGTATCTCCAAAAATGGATACACTGTTACCGAGCAATCAAAGGATTCGTAGAGGATCTCTACTCCGATGGGAAACAGTTGGGACTGGTAATAAGGGAGTGATACTTGTGTGCATATTTCTTGTGCTTCGTACTCTAACTCTTCACTACGATGGGGAGATTCGAAAGCTCGTGGTCAGTTTCTGAATCTCCCATGGTAGTGAAGAGGAAAGAGGGGGAGATGAGGGTCGACTAAGCAGAATGGAGGGAGGCGACTATTCTAACTTGCAGGGGGTAGGGACTACTGCGCGATCGGGTGGGAGGAGCCTCCTTCGAAGGATGATCAATACGATTTGGAGGGAAAACTAAGGCTGGTTGAGGAGGTAAAAGGGGGAGGGATGGCAAAGGTCCCGAAGGGCTCAGGAATTCAAACATCCAATAGCGAAGGAGTGATCAGGGAAATGTATTGACGCTATTTCAAGAGAAATTACAGTAGGGTTGAGAAGTGGGATGCGAAACACTATGGTACATGTGATGGGAAAGGAGTGATCACAGGGAACAAAATGGACGAAGAGGAGATCGGCGATAGTTGCTGAATTACTGTATTCCGGACCAGTGCGCACATTCCGAAGGCAAGAAACTTGAGAATAATGTGCTCCAGTTCGGGAATTAACGGTGATCGTGCAGGTAACGAATGGGGGAGGAGTAAGAGGACGTAGGAATCATTGTATATGTATGGTGTAGCGTGAAGTGGTTTACAGTGGCGGGGGAGGGGTGGGGAAGGAATGAAAGAGATAGGGGTGTATTTGCTTAATTGAGACTTCGGGGCACGATTTATCAAGGAACATCTGGGATAATAGGGCGAGGCAAGATCTCTTATCGTCCTCTAATCATTGTAGACCAAAGAATCACCCAAATTGATTGTTTGATCTACAACAACCAAAGGACTGAAAGAGGTTGTCTCTACTATGATAGTTTGGTTAAACTTGTTCTGTATTGCATCTAGTTGTACCCGTGATCTGGCGACGGAGGAGGAAGGAAGGTAGGCGACTAGAGAGCAAAGTAAGGAGTGCGTGATCTGGAGCGAGGTGGGAGGAGCCTTTCTAAAAGGTAGATCGATACTTTTTTGAGGGTGAGTCCGAGTTGGGTTGCAAAGAGAAAGGGCGGGAGGAGGTTGCTACATTTGAATTCAAAGGGTTATTCAAGCGAGAAGGTGGACAGTGGTAAAGTGTAAGGTGAGGGAATAACTGTGTGTTCGGGAAAAGAAAAGGTGATTTCCCGGGGTGAAGAGCATAATGAAGGGAAATTGTTGGGTGAAGAGAAAAAGAGGAATCACTGTCTTCCCGACCAGAGCATACACCTTCAAGACTTCAGAAGCTTGAGGGTTGTGCGGTCCGGTAGGGAAAGGGGTGATGGGGGTGTACAGATAGAAGGGTATTGGTAAGGTACGGAGTTGTAGTCGTTGTTTTGACGTTGGAAAGGGGACGATCAAGTGGAGTAGACAGAAAGAAATGCGTGGATTGAGGTGAAATGCCGGAATCACTGTCTTTCCGATCGGTCCACACTGGATTGGCCAATTGCGTGGAGTAGGACAGACTGATTGTTTGAAGCTTCGTACAGTTGCGTAGAGATGGAAAGAGAAGAGGGCGGAGTTTGTAGCGATCAGAGCGAATATTCATTAACTGAAATGACATGACGTTGACATGGGAAGATTTGGGAAAGGAAGAAAGTGAAGAGTAGTGTATTCACTTGCCGAATATCACAAAACGACCTCTGTAGATTTGCGTATTTGCTGCTGTATTAATTACAACTACGGCGAAGAGGGTTAAAGGTTCCTTTGATCCATGAGGGATTTAGAAGAGGTAGGAAGGCACAGCTATCTCTTACCACCAGAAAAGTCTTTCAGATCACTTGATATCTGTCTGGAAAGACTCTCTGGAAGTAAGAGGGGGCGTGGCTGTGTTGTATCAAACATAACTGATTGAGTGAGTTGTCCCTTCTCTATTCGAAGGGCGGGGACAAAGGGGAGGGATTCTGGCAGTTCGCCAATAATCTAGAGAATGAAATAATGATAAGGAATAGAAACGAAGAGGCTCTTGTCAACGATATAAGCACAGCTGCACATAAATAAATAGTTTATTTACGATTTTCACACTATGCTACACGTTTAAAAAAGAGCCGGAAGTATAACTGTCTATTCGGGGCGCTACTTCAAGGAGATATCCAATCCGTGTCTATTTTTTAATTAGTGAAAACTTTAATTAGTGAAAAGCTGTAATTAATGAAAACGTATTGCTTTATAATGAATAAGTTTTTATCGGTTACAGTATGCAGTTTTTTAAAAGAACATTTATGTTATTTTTGATAATATTGTCTTCCTAAACTGCATGGTTCTTGCTTTCGTTCGAATGTTAGTTTTGACAGTTCCCCTTACTATTCAATATAACGAATAGCGGTAGGCACGCTGAGCACAGCGGTTGCAATCTGAATATGTGCGTCGCAACTACGATAAAAATTTGTTGGGAATGAGGGACGCGTCTCTTTGTCTTTCATTTCCTACTCTTATCGCTCTTCACTACTATGGGAAAATTCCAAATCTGTTTCCAATTCCAATTCCGATTCCAAACCAGTTGGGGAATTTCCCATGGCAGTAAAAGCAAAGAGAAGCTGAAGAAAGTCGACTGAGTAGTAAAAAATTATTGACTGTTCATATCGGGAAAGAGTGGTAGTGAGGATGTGATTTTATGGGAAAAGCCTACTTCGGAGGAAAATCTATATTGGATGGAAGGCCGATTTAGCATCGAAGTGTCATGGGGACCAGTTTACTATATTGTGAGTTGCTAATATATTGTGAAAGAAATTGAACTACTAAAATTTGCTAAAAGAGCACGGGCAATTACAAAGACTGAGAAATTTTCATTTAAAATCATATGTACTATATTTTTCTTTAGAAATTCATAGCCATAGCTCAGTGTACAGTCATAAATTTATATATAAGCGTGTTATGGATGGGTTCTCTTTCTTAGCCTCTTAGCCAATACTAATACCCAAAATTTTGATCAATCATTTTGCGTGAGGACGCTTCCTCGTGCTTGTTCTCCTAACCAACAGATGTAATTTCCCGAACAACCCCGAGTAAATTATGCGTTGTGCATTACTTCCTCCCCTTCAATAGAATAATTGCTCGCATGCACATCCCTCGTAGCTTCGTGTGTAGGCAAATTCATAATGTCAGTATTCCTTTTTTTTTACGAAAGAACTCGTACTTATAGTAAGTACAGTTGTGTGTAGATAATGTGAGCTCTGGTCCCGTTCTAATATTGCGAATGCGAGGCGATAACTAGATAGATCTGTGACTTCCTCAATTCTTTGCCTCTCAACGGTCTCTGAACAGATGAATAGAAGAGGAGCAAGAAAGAACAAAAAGACCTTCTAGTCGAAGATGCATGTTCTCTTCTTCTATTAAGAACACTTAGAGGGAATGGAATGGCACTCGCTAGAAATGCGAGAGACACAAGGGATGCGAATGAATCTCTTCCTTCGATACGTCTCTATTCACATTATTCATCGTTGTCTCCCTTGGCGACTCGCTCAATGTAATGGAATGAGAGGATGACAGCTTGAGTCGACTAAGGGATATATTACATCTCGTTTTTGCCAGCTTTAAATCAGTTCTGTTTACGATTCCAAAATCGCTTCTTTCATAGGGATAAACAAGATGCGAGCATCACATTCTAAGTGCTAGGGGAATTCGCCTGTAGGTATTCGCACGTACTCATGTGAAAGTTCGCAGAGTGTCGATAGGCACTGTTTACGAAGAATGGCTGGATGTAAACAGCCGTCTCGTAATCGTCTCGTACTCTCTGTCCTTGCGGGGACAAGGCAGACCAGCCACGTGCAGCTATACGAAGCAGTCGACTGCACGCGCGGGGCTGCCTTATTCTCGCGTGGACGGTACTGTGAGGGAAGGCTCGAGAAAGGTCTATGGGGACGAGGGGGAGACTGTCGGGGGAGAGAGTGTCGACTGCAGAGGCTTTACTAGGAGACGAAATGGATGGGATGTGCTTACTCTCCGCCCCTCATTCATTCTCCACCCAACACTCGATACTCTTGTGCTGCTGCTTTCATGATCTTTCTTCCGTTGCCTGGGAAACAAAGAAGGAGAACGTGCTTGAGCAAGTCTCTTCTCGTTCCCTCCCCCGGCGACAGACAGTTGGAAGATACTACTACTACAAGGCCGAGACTCGGGCCGACTCTCCACTCTCTCAGCACGCCACGGTGTTGCTCAATGACACGACATTACTCGACATTGCGCAGCAGCGTAACGCTCTGTGAGAAGTGGAAGAAGACGAGGGGATGAGGGGAGGGACGAGGGAAGGGGGGAAGAGGAAAGGGGGACTGGAATGGAGACAGGGGAAGGACGATTGAGTGGTGTGTCGACTACTGAAGGGGGCGGAACGAAAGAGAAGGGCGGAGTGTATAGAATGACAGTCGACTGATGAAGAGGGAAGAGGAAGGGGAAGGGGGAGAGATGACTATAAAGAATATGGGAAAGGAAGGGACACGGGAAATGGAGAAGGAATCGACAGCACTTCATTCGCATTTCTCAGAGTGAGTCGAATACTCCATCCCCAAGATTAGAAATGAATATGCATGGAAAGGCAAATCGAAAAGGAGAGGGGAGCGGAGAGAAGAGACTGGAAGGCTCTCGTG
The DNA here is from genome assembly GCA_900490955.1 of Micoletzkya japonica. NCBI lineage: Eukaryota > Metazoa > Nematoda > Chromadorea > Rhabditida > Diplogasteridae > Micoletzkya > Micoletzkya japonica. The sequence continues at coordinate 89,424 of LS931983.1, read as the reverse complement.
AATCGCAGCTTTTATGGACAGGAAGCAATGCATGCCGTTCGCACATTTACATTTCGAAATACGCTTCGATTGTCGTGGTAAAGCTCCTCCACTCTATTAGCCTAGAACTGCTTTCATCTCGGTTTCCTACGTAGAACAGAATTGTACTCTACACATCTCGTCTATCCGAAGGCATGAGCATTGCATACTCATTAGAAATGCAAGCTCAAGACCACGGATTGAGGATAGAATGTAGGTGTACAACGGGGCACGGTAAGGGATGACAGGGCTGGGAATGGGGCGGGGAGCGATAGTATAGGAGGATGAGGTGTAAACGCCTCTCGCCTAAACATGTGCAATGTAAACCATTGATACGGGGAGAATGGTCACAGCCGTGGCTGCGTGAAAGAATGTGTTGGAGGCGCCTTCGGCCGGGGGATATTCTCGGAACTACGGACTAACAAGCTTAAATCTCATGCCTTCACACATGCAGGGACGACGCGCATACTTTTAATCCTGTTTTCAGCGAAAAGTGCTATTATAATGGCATCGGTTCAAACATCGTCACTATTACTCGTAAAAGGAATCCGTGTAGCATGTTAGCTCGACTACACATTACACAGATCAGTAATAAGCACGTATTACTAAGAAATGAAAACTTTGTTATGTAAAAACTGAAATTTCTTCACCTACCTTTTTCACTTTGCTCGTTTACAAAAAATATAGCTTTTTTGTTAATTTTGCATAAATTATTACAGTATTCCGACTCAGGTGAAGTTATGTTTCTGCTAGATGTCTAGTCCCAACGCTACAACGCGTTGCGGCACACGCAACGCGTCCTACTGTAGCTTTTGAATGCGCGCGTTAGTCTCGCAGGGAAGTGACTGCCCTAGCATAATCATTGGTCTTCGGCTCTGCCATGATTGAAATGATGTTCCATAACGCTTCTGGCTATGTTCCGGTCTGTTTTTTCGGGTATTTACTGTGGGAAAATGTCACTGAGAGCGAGATGGGACGAGGCGGCTCGATTACCCGATAACCTCTCGTCTCTCCCCTTGATCTCTCGTCTCGAGACCGTGCATTCTCCGTTCTTTCACCGCTCTCTCGTCTCCTTCCCGGTTACTCCTCTTTGGATACACAGATTACACTGCCTACTACGACTCTACTACACATCACTCGCTGTTACTCCTGTGTAGCCCGTGTATTCTTGTATAATATCTTGGTTTGCAGTTTCGACAACTCAACAGAGAGTGATGGCACCTTCAGCAAAGGAAGCGAGTGAGAAGGAATCCGCCTATGGATTCGTCTTCGGTGTCTCCGGTCCTGGTAAGAATATTATTCGAGCCCCTATTCTGCTCAGAAAGTAGGCTATTGGTTGAATTATGACTGATATCCTCGCAATGAGAGCCGTTGGGTTTGAGTAATCATTAGCTTTTTCTTTCGGGAACTAATAAGTTATCACTTTGTTGTTATGGATCATGTGAGGAGACTATAATTACAGTCGTAACGGCCGAGAAGATGGCTGGATCAGCTATGTACGAACTGGTGCGAGTCGGACACGGTGAACTGGTAGGAGAGATCATCCGACTCGAGGGAGACATGGCCACCATTCAAGTATACGAGGAGACATGTTAGTTCACCATTACTATTCAGTTTAGGACGGAGGAATAATGGGAAAAATTGGGGAAAGTTGGTAGAGGTAGCATATAAAGGAATTGTGATACAGGAACACGGAAGACTGATAAAATCCTGAACTGACAACACGGATGTTTATCCATAAGTGGTTATGTGTGATATTTACATTCCGTTAGAAAAGCTATATTCATCGCATCCCGTATCACTAAATGATCATGGTACTGCCTAACAAGCTACGACTCGCCACTCTCTGGTCTTTCGTCCCTGTGTCTTTCACTGCCCCTCTCCAGTACTTGCTATCTCTCCTCTCTGCTTCCCTCCTCTCTCCACTTCGAGTGCACTCTTTACTGACCTTCCTCTGTAATCTCGACAGTGATACGAAAAGAGGAGAGGAGAAGGGAGAATTGAAAGGGCCGCCATCAATAGGGCGCCGCTTAAGTGCCAGAATTATGCGATGAATTGCAACGACAAGTGAAAATAGTGAAAAAGAATAATATTCAAACATAAATAACGAATAAATTGATTCAGCTGCCGTCACTATCGGAGATCCCGTGCTCCGTACAGGAAAACCCCTTTCAGTCGAACTCGGACCTGGTAAGAGACACGCCTGAGAAACGAGTCCAACCATGACTTACAGGTATCATGGGATCGATTTTCGACGGTATCCAGCGACCGCTGAAGGACATTGCCGACATGACACAGTCAATTTACATCCCTAAGGGAGTGAACACTCACGCTCTATCGAGGACAGACAGATGGGACTACACCGTCCATAAGGACGTACGAGTCGGATCTCACGTCACTGGAGGTAAACAACAACAGTAAACTAGAAAAGTGGACCAACGGGTATCATAGAGTATTTCATCATGCCATCTTCCAGGTGATCTCATCGGAGTCGTCGCTGAGAACCTTCTCATCAAGCACCGTATCCTCCTCCCTCCCAATGCTTGCGGTACCGTAACCTACGTCGCACCTTCTGGCTCGTACACTGTCGAGGTACGGTAGTCCAAGAGGAGCATTCATCTAATCTCCGTGTTTAGGATGTCCTCCTCGAAGTCGAGTTCGCGGGAGAGAAGAAGAAGTTCAGTATGCTCCAGGTGAGTCACTCTCACTTCTAGCTTGATGAAGACCGACAGAAGATCATCTCCTGTACAGGTGTGGCCTGTACGTCAGCCTCGTCCCGTAGCCGAGAAATTGGCTGCCAATTATCCCCTTCTCTGCGGACAACGGGTCCTCGACGCCCTCTTCCCCTGTGTACAGGGAGGAACCACGGCCATTCCTGGTATTCCATCGTCTCCCAACACTCAGCTTTACCATATGGTTAAGGCGCCTTCGGTTGCGGAAAGACCGTCATCTCCCAGTCTCTGTCCAAGTACTCCAACTCCGATGCCATTATCTACGTAGGATGTGGAGAGCGAGGAAACGAGATGTCTGAAGTGAGTGGAACGGTAGCTGGTGTAAATGAATCTTCTTGTTTGAGGTACTTCGAGACTTCCCCGAGCTGACTATGGAAGTGGAGGGAACGACGACCTCCATCATGAAGAGAACGGCTCTCGTCGCCAACACCTCGAACATGCCTGTAGCTGCTCGAGAAGCCTCCATCTACACGGGAATTACCCTCGCCGAGTACTTCCGGTAAGAAGAACAAAGGGGAGGAGTGGGTCAACTAATTGTGTGTCTTCAGTGACATGGGTCTCAACGTGGCCATGATGGCTGACTCGACCTCCCGATGGGCCGAGGCTCTTCGTGAGATCTCCGGTAAGTTCCCTCATCTACCCCTCCCCCTACCATACAATGACTCCTCTCTCAGGTCGTCTCGGAGAAATGCCCGCCGATTCGGGTTACCCCGCTTACCTGGCCGCCCGTCTCGCTTCCTTCTACGAGCGAGCAGGAAAGGTCCGCTGTCTCGGAAACCCCGAGAGGGAGGGCTCAGTCACCATCGTCGGCGCCGTGTCGCCTCCTGGAGGAGATTTCGCCGATCCCGTTACCTCGGCCACTCTCGGTATCGTGCAGGTGAGAAGATCAACTAACAGACAAGCTAAGAAACAGATGCAGTGAGACCACATGGCGACAGACTAGACTTGCCCGACCAACGCCTCCTCTCACAGGTGTTCTGGGGTCTCGACAAGAAGCTCGCTCAGCGTAAGCACTTCCCCTCCATCAACTGGCTCATCTCCTACAGGCAAGTTGCTTTATTCGATGTGGAGAGCAGATATGATAGGAAGGGAGGAGAAGGAAGGAAAAAGAGTAAGAAGCTGAGTACATGGCACGAGATATCACATGGTCATTGATCATATGCAGACAAGCAAATGGATGGGGAGGCGAAGAAGGGAAATGAAGTGGTTACTGGAGGGCGGTGAAATCCCGTGTCTCTCGGTCCTCGTACGGAACTTGTCGTGGAGCAGTCACCTGACAGAGGGGAAATAACAATAAAGGAGAGGGAGGGGAACAACCTCCGGCATCGCGTATTCCTGTGCCGCATTCGACTGTCGCCTTCTCTTGAAGCAACGAGCCACTCGCGAGACGCATATGCACTGAAAGGACGGATACTGTAGACAGTATGACGTCATCGAACACTAACCCTCTCTCCACCGTGCATGTATACGATGTACTTGTACCACGACAGCAGAAGCACCATTCCGAATATGCACACCTAAGATTGAAAAGAGATATTGTGTTGTGAGAGAATGCATTGCTCACCGCCGTGCATATTAGTTGAATTGCCGCCGTCCCGATAATAACAACCATCGGTCTCCACGTGAGAGTGTCTCCGAACTGCAATGTCCGTTGCCTGTCTTCTTAGATACGAAAACAGCACGAGGAAATACGGATTATGTACGAAGACGTAACTGCAAAGATTATCACAAACCTTATAGTAGACGAGGAGAAGGATGAATATCGCATGAATAATGAGGTACAAAGCACAGACGATGACAACTAGCGCGTTAGTCAGGACGAGTTCGAGGGTTTCGAGCTGAAAATAGGGCATAGAGAAGAATAGTGAAGAGGCAACCTTTATGGACAGAAGTAGGAGAACGAGTGAGAATAGCCAGATGACACACAATCCGATGTAGACGAAGGTCGAGATGCGTATCAACTCGTAGGCGTCCGCCTCGAACTTAAGCTATTCATCACGAGCCAAGGAGAACGACCAAGGCAATATAAATAGGACGGGGATACTGTAGCCAATTACTCGATGCTCGTAAAAGACCTACGATGCCGTCAACGTTGATTGTCATGTTCTTGAATCTGTCGGCGATCGCCTTATACTCGGTTACATTGACAAGTCCCTCCTCCAAGGCGACGTCTTCCGGCGAAAGAGTTGTTGTGGGCACATCGAATACCTTGATAAGTGAGAGAAGGATGAACTAGGCTCAGTTCCTCTCACATTGCTCAACACTTCAACAGCCTCGTCCACATTAAAGGAGGCCAATGAGAGCTGCAGAGAGGGCTCCTCATCGTTAAGAAGAGACGTCGTATTCTGCGTTATGCCAATTTCGTCCAGACCTGAGAGAAGACTCGGCTCGTGTAATTCGATTGTCTGCTCATAAGCAGTTGAGGAGAATCCACTTATGTACCTCCGACTTGGTAGAAGAAGAAGATTGTGATGAGTACGGATATTACGAGAGCCGTCAGTTGCACGCATAGCGAAGCGAGACCTTGAGGTGATGGAATAGATTGTAGTCTGAGAGGATACTCACCGGTAGACTTGGCGGGGAAGAGGCAGGTGGAGGGTTGGGATTGAAGGGGATTACGAGGTCCTCCATCATCATACGCGTGCATTCTGCTGCAAGGAAGAGATGGGATAGGTTGGGGAAAGGGGGGAAGAGAGAAGAGAGGATAGTGGACGGACACGGAATGAAGCGGGTCGACGAAGGCCTCTAGATGGTATTTGTGGACGAGAAAGAGGGAGGGAATGGACGACCGTCGACCCGAACAGTCCCCGCGGATATCCGAGTCGACGTCCTCCGTACGAAAGTACGAAGGGCGCGCGGCCGATCGAACCGTCGTGAACGGGGAACGGACGAGGAATGAGTAGAGAGGGGAGAGGGGAACGGGGGGATGGACAGGGGAGGGACGACTACCGAGACATGTAATGCAGTCGATGGCTAGTCTGCGACGTTGCCCGGGAGATGGAGGCCAACTTGAATCCGCTCTCTCCTCCCCCTTATTCTCTCGCCCCCTATTCTCTCCCCTCCCTCCTCCTCTTCCCCACAACACACGAGAACACTCTGCTGCTCCCCTCTCAGGCTCATGCAAAATAAGCAAAAGCGGAGTCTCGTATACGCAGCATTGCTCTAGGAGGGAATCAGAGATGGGCGAGCGAGAAATGAATGAAAAATTACGGCGTATTGAAAGATCGGCTGTTTTCACTACGGAATAGATACGAATGACCAAAGAGAAAGGATGGTGGTGTGAGTCAAAGAAAGACCCGCCGATCGTGAGTCAAAAGATACGGAATGAGGGAAGGGCATTGTTTCAGTAAGTACATGCGTGCGCTCGAAGACTACTACGAGAAGGCTCAGCCTGAGTTCATCGCCCTGCGTACGAAGTGCAAGGAGATTCTGCAGGCAAGTATAGAGGGAACACACAGATTCTGTAGCGAAACATCTGTTGCATACTGAGAATAGAGAGGAGACCGAAGGAGAGAGAAGGGTAATGAGAGGGAGGACGGGAGTAGCTATCATACGAACTGACGCCCTTCAATTTCCCCTTTCGTCTCCGAGTGGAAGAGGCGTGAGAGGGAAGTGGCGGAAGCCCCGACCGACACTCATTTACTCTAAGGTTGCCGACTGACGACTGTTGGGTAGGGGCAAGAGAGTACAGCACTTGGTTGATTGAAGCGAGGGAAAGCAGTTTCGATGAATCAACAAGAAAGAGAGGGAGAGAGGCATCCATAAGGGAATAGCCGTGTCGAGACGGGATCATAATGAACAGGAGAGGAGGGTGTTTAGAGGGATGAGACAGGTGCTGTAATTAGATGGCTATTGTGGGGAGGAGATGGAGGGTGAGGACGGGAGTGAGCGGCGATATTGCAGGAAGAGGAGGATCTGTCGGAAATTGTGCAACTCGTAGGAAAGGCCTCGCTTGCCGAATCCGACAAGATCACCCTTGAGGTAAGCGACGTATGACACAACAGTAAGGAGGGGGGAAATCAACGGCCGCAATAAGGGAATTACACGCAACTAATTCGCTTATGAATGGCTTGTGCCCACGGAATCATACGCTTTCGCGTTATGTGGCTTTATTAGAAGGCTTGACTGGACAGGCAAATGAGGCGTATTCATGGAAAGAAGGGAAGTGAGCACAACAGGAAGAAGAACAAGAAGAAGAGGAATTACAGGTGGCGAAGATCATCAAGGACGACTTCCTGCAACAGAACGGATACACTCCCTACGACAGATTCTGCCCCTTCTACAAGACTGTCGGCATGCTCAAGAACATGTGAGTTCCCCTCACAGTCGTTCGTCTCATTCGATTACCGAGTCACTCAATGCCCTTACAGGATTGCATTCTACGATCTGGCCCGTCATGCAGTGGAAAGCACCGCCAACACCGACAACAAGGTTGGGCTGAAACATATCTTAACGAGGAAAAACTCCGGTTCAGGTAACCTGGGCTATCATCCGTGACCACATGGGAGACCTCGTGCATCAACTGTCATCCATGAAGTTCAAGGTAATCAAGACTAGACTGACATTCACTCTCTACAGTAACCAACGCCTTCGTTGCAGGACCCCCAGAAGGACGGAGAAGAGAAGATCAAGAAGGACTACGATGACCTGCTAGAGGCCATGCAGACCGCCTTCCGAAACCTAGAGGACTAAGCTAGCGTCGTCCCCTGTCCTTACTTCTGTTAAGATTCCTCGCCGGTCTTCGCAGCCACGTCTCACTTATAAGCTATAACAGTCAATTTGTGATAGAGATATGTAGAGTACCCTTCCTTTCTCGATGGCTCACACTTGCCACGACAGTCCCTCCCCTCCTTCCCTCCCTCTAACAAGTCTCACACGTTGTGTCGCTCTCCATGATTCCGTCGACTTCATTCCTAGTTGAGTCTCTCTCGTCACTTATAGTCTCCCGCCAGTACATTCCATCCTCTGTGACCCTAACCTACTTAGCGTCCTTTCCTTGTAGAGAAGAGATATTATAGAGAAAGCTGTATTAATACATTGTTTGGAGATACGTGCTCGCATCCGGCTTACGTCGAACGAGATCATTGCTGATAAACATACTGTAAATGCCGATGCGCGATGTTTTCTTTATAACGTAACAAACGATTTTATATATCTGTAGAATTCAGCAAGCTACGGTTTCAATATTAAATTTTCATCAAAACGGCCCATTCCTCATAGAGAGTTCGCCTTGGAAACAATTAATTTGAGATTGGAGTTCATAGCATGGAAAAAGTTAAAAAATAGGCCGGCTGCTCAGACCAGTTATGAAAAAACTAAGCCGAAAAAGAAAAAATCGAAAGTAATGGTAAAAACTAAAATATAAGAAAATGCGTTGAATATGTAATAATGCTTTACCACTACGCATGCTCCTCGATTAACCGTTTATCTTCTCACTCACATTCACACAAATTGTGGCCAGCCTCACGATCGACGTGATGCTGCTGCTCAAAACACAATCAGTTTTTCATTTCACATTTGGGAAAAATAAAGATGTGCGTGATAAATTATTAACTCACATTTTTTCGAACAGTTTTTTGGAAAAACAGGAAGATGTTGCGATCAATACATAAACTTGAGAACTGAGATCGTTTCGAAACCATACCATCGAGTTCTAGGCGTAGGCCTTCTCTGTGCTTGGCAGTAGTGCAACCAATGCACTTTCCACTTTTTTCCAGATATTTTTGAGTTTTTGTTGTGATATTTCGAAGTATTAACGGAAAATCTCAAATAATGCTACGCATTCCACTCACTTCCTTAAAGGGACACGGAAGTGATTTTCAAGTGAAGCTTATATGAAAGTTTTTGTAGTAATTAGTATAAAACCAAAAGGAAAAATAATAAAAATTAATAGTATTCGAGAAATGATTTTTTGAAATTTCGTCCAACGACGACGTTACTGTGTTTAGCGAAAGGAATTAAGCCAAAAGCGACATTCCTGTTAACGACGGAAGCCCGGAACGAAAAAATAAAACATGCGATTTTCGAGTTTTTTCTTCAATTTTTTTA
>LS931983.1:21738-80526 GCA_900490955.1 Micoletzkya japonica | reverse complement strand
GATTGTGATGATTCATATATGGACCATATGGTAGATATAGCCATGTTGTGAAGACTACGTTCTTTCGTCCGAATAGTTTATCATAGAGAAAAGAGAGAGCCAGGAAATGAATCAAACCTCCCATTCCATAGGGGCAAATGTAATTTTATTGGGGCATATGTACACACATAAATCACTCGCAAAGAACGCATAGGAGGGGAAATAGTACGAATGTACGATTCATCCTATCGACGACTATCCCGACGGAAAGAAAGTTAGACTGGCTATATGTGAGAGAGTGTACAAGTTATCGAAATTTTTAACTGCCTAAAAGCAGCAAACAATGAATATCAACCTTGTGAAATTTACTGGGGCGAAGACACCCGGTGAGTAAGGACAGAATCCGATAGGACGAGAGAGGAAGGTGGTGGAGCGGGCTTTCCTGTCTGTAGAGACAGGCCTACTCCGGAGGAAAATGTGCTGCTACTGACTGTTGGAGCCAGGTTGAAAAATTGCCGTGAAATAGTAGTGAAGAATACATCACATTTGCAACATCGTCCAAAAGGAGGAATACTATTGAGGAAGGGGGTTAGGAGGCATTTATATATCCAATTTTATAAAAATCGCGTTGATCTTTGCACCTTCAGTGCTCGAGAGTCAATGAAATCGCGTAAGATTCGGAATAACCGATTAGGGTGATTAGATATAATGAATGACGCAAAGAGCGAGTATGGCTAGGAACTCGTATTCCGGCTCATTTTACTTTTTCCTAATGATTATGAAAGGTGAGGAAAAGTGAATTTCGAAGAAATTGGCTAAAAGATATCGAGTGCGTGAAGAGCTTATTGTGTCAAGGACAATGTCACAATGTCCATCAAGCAGCATACAATTGGTATGATGGCTTGTTAAAGCAAACAAATATTACCGTAGTCGAAAGACGAAGCGTACCGGAAATGATAAAAAGATAAGGAGAGGCTATAGTCAACCGATTTGCTTCGTAACATTTCACCCTCAAGTCCTTGCTTATAGTTCGACGGTAAACCCTCCTCTACTGATCACTGCACTCTCGATTGTTTAATCCTTCTCTTTATAGGGGTTGTTTCTGTCCCCAATAGAGTATTACCTGCTATACTATCTGAATGCTCCATAATTTCATTTTACGTCATGATATTCATTCATTCTCTCTTCCTTCGCCTCGGGGTCGGGTGACCCTTTCGTCTCTCTCTTCGTCCCCTTCCCCCGTCATTCAACCAAGAAGATGAGGTGAATCCCTTTTGACCTTAGGCAAGTCAAAGGTGCCCCGTAGCCTAACAAGTCGTCTCTTCCTGTCCCCTCTTCTTTTTTTCATTCTTCTGCGGCTGCCCTTCCCCATCTAGAAGTCTTGAACGTCAAACATCCTCCCCATCCCCATAGCGAAGATTTATTTTACAAGCGAAGATATCCCCCCCCTCCAAGATTCCCTCCACTTTCTTACCGTAACCCTTCCTAATCCTGCCGCGCACAGTACTGTGCAAACAATAAATAAATAAATAAATATTCCGGAGAGACGAAGATAAACTGCCTCTGTAACAATAACAATGAATAATCTATGAATGGGCAGTCCCTTCTAGCTGTCGATTGATTTTCTGGTAGAGTCTCAAAAGAGCCAGGTCACTGTTGCATAGGACATGTGGTGCTCTATACTCATCTATCGTCCCTTGCATCTCCCCTCTCTCTCCTATACCCATTCTCTACCCTCTCTCTTATACTCATTCATCTTTCTTCTCTCTCGCCCCTCCCTCTCTTACCCTCCCGCATTCCCTCATTCTCTCTCAAGCGTCCTATCTGCTCACTCCTCCTTTTCTTGCCAACACTTCCCTTCGTTTATTCGCTATTCTACACTTCAGCTCTCGTTGTTTTCGTCTCGCATAACGATGTCGAAGGATTTGCAAGACAAGCTGGCCAAAGTGAACATATCTGCCAAAAAGGTAATTCTTTTTCTATACTCGTAATTTAAAATGACCGAAACCTCCGCTTCAGCCGCCTTCGAAACTTCCACCCGGAAAGATCGGAAAGCCCTGCCCTGTGACGACCAACGTCTATCCCATACAACTACAGAAGAATATTCCCTACTTCATGGTATGATATCAGCATCGACTCAACAGTCTGAGTGATAAGGCCATCGATTCCGATATTTACCAGCAGCAATGAGTAATCTTTGAAACTTAAAGCTTTATTTGCAGTATGACTTTCGTGCCGTTGCTGTGTATAAGAGGGAAGGAGGCGAAGACAAGTACAAGGAGATCACGAAGCAAACGAAGGATGAGTGAGTACACAGAGGCATTAATAATTTTATTTTTGTTTTCGCTTAGCCTTCATGGAGTTTCGAAGTTCTCTTCAAAACCGGGCGGAACCTATGAATTTCTTTCAGTTTCACAGAACAACAACGAAACGAAGCAACTATACTTATTTATAAGGCTCTGAGGGTGAGTAACTCGCGAAGGACAAATTTGATAAGATACTGTTTGCAGGCGAAGGGAACCTTGAAAACAGATTGCATCTACGACAGAGCGGCCATTCTCTATTCGATGGAAAAGATACAGGGAGCGGAGACAGGAGTGAGTGTTGATGTACTAATATGAGGAACAGTATTGGGTTGAGATCAAGATCGACTTGGACTCGAAGAACGCAAAGCTCCTCTTCGCCCTTCCTTATGTCAACGAGGCCCACCATGTGGAAGTATCGATCAAGAAGGCCGAAGAGGCACAGGTTAATGAATGGAGCATGTTATAGCGCAAAAAGAAGGATTGACTTGAAAGCGATGAATCGATAGTCAGTTGAAAAGGAATGTTTTGAATGTTTTATCATAGTAATCCTAAAGAGTATCTTGAAGGTCACGTCAAACGATCTGGCTTCGGGAAACGAGAAGACTCGCGAGTTGCTCCACGTGGTGGACCTTGCAACTTCGCAAAATCTATTCTTCAATCCGTAAGAAACTTCTACTCTGAATGCTCTTGTAACATTCCATTGCTCTACTTTTCAGCGCAGAATTCATCGTCTACGGATCGGGAGAATTCTACTACATGGACAATGAGCAGCACGGAATCCGAGAGAATCCCGACTTGTCTGGAGAGAAGTGAGTAGTGAGCATGAAAGGGGTCTATAGACTCCGTTGCAGGTATCTCGGGTATGGTGGAACGAAGGGAGCTCTCGAAATGGAAGGAAACAAGATCGGACTCGCTGTTGATCGTAAGCTTAGATTTTACAATTCCATATGTGAATCTTCTTTTTACAGCGAAAGTTTCCGTCTTTTTCTACGATGACATGCCGCTGAATGAAGTGATCGAGAAGATTGGCATACAGTGAGTAACTGAGAAAGGCTAGTTGTTGCAATTTTAAACTTGAGGAACACTCGAGAGCTGAGTCGACTGCTAAAGGGCGTTCGATGCCGAATTGTGTACAGCGGGCAACCAGCAGCGCAGAGAAGGAATAACCGGTCGATTATCATCGGTTCCATCACCAATATAACGGCTGGCAACTTCACCTTCACAACGAGAGACGGGAGAATGATACAGGTACGCTTTGAAATGGAGTAGATGATTATTAATAAAATTGCCTCTTTTCAGTTCACTCAATACGTGCGCGAAACGTACAAGACAGAAATCAAGTAAGAACACTTGGAGGGTCATCGGTGTCTTATTATCCCCATATTTGCAGGCTGAAGAATTCGTTTATGGTTGCCGAACGAACGACTGGTTGTAACTTCGCTCAAGAAACTTTGCATATCGCTCCGAATCAGCGAGCTAAGACTGAACAACTGCAGAAGAAAGTGCAAGAAATGCAAATCAGAGTTAGTTTATCTATTCCAGTATTCGAATGAGACGACAACGCTGATGACAACAGCTTTGCCTGGTAATCGACGTATGTTGCAGAAGTCTGCGATCAAGCCGTTCGACCGACGTGCACAGACTGCTACTTGTTTCCGTGCACTCAACATTACTTCGGAGGCGCAGAAGGCTAAATCGATCTGGGCTGAAGAGAAACCTATCGCGGTAAGAGATTAATCTAATTGAATAATTTTTTCCTTAGAAGAACAAATGATTGATAGATGAACGCTCGCGTCCTTGGTCCGATCAACCTGACCATGGGTGGAGGAAAGTCACTCGCGGCGGCTGGGCCATGGAGACCAGGAAACTTCATTTCTCCTGGGGTTCTCACAAACTGGTCCATTATTCATCTCGCCAATGGAAGACTCGACATCGGGTATGCAATTAATCAGACTTCAATTGCGTTAGCTTTACGATTTGTGTGCTGTTGAGACATGCTACTTATTAAGGCAAGTGGCCCGAAAACTTGTGACCGACGGAAAACAGTATGGAATAAAGATCGATAATCCGAACATTGTAGAAGAACGACCCGATAACAACCAGGTTCGCGCGCTTATCACGATTAGGCAGACCTCTATGAGAGCCATAAATCTCTTGCAGTATCAACAGTTGTTCCGCCTGATCAAGGCTGAGAGGGACAACGGATCGAACTTTGTTCTTCTCGTTTGCGACGATCGAATTCAGAACCACGGTACACACTACTTCCTATCCTAAAGTAACCGACATTTCAGAGATCCTCAAGGATGCCGAGAGACAACTGCAAATTATCACAGAACAGGTTAGATTGAAAAGGTTTCACGAGTTTTCACAAGCATACTTTTGCAGTTTACGTCGTTCAATGCCGGAAAGTTTGGAGGATCGACGTACTGGGGGGTGCTGTGCAAGATGAACGAGAAGGCAGGAGGACAGAATGTGGCACTCGGAAAGGGACCGGGGTACGCATAGTCAAACGAGGCTTTAAACTTAACTAATTCCTTCTAGAATCCCTTCCTGGTTCTTCGGTCCCACGATGATCGTTGGTATGATCGTCCACAATCCCCGTCCCATGTCGAGCGACGAACTGAATGCCAGTTAGTTTGTGCACCTCATTTAGACTACAAAGAGTCGTTCAGAGCGCGACCCTCATCGTCCCGCTATCATTTCCTATTCGTATAATGCTGTAAAAGGAGCCAGCAAGAACAATCGGGAGTACGAGAACTCGCACTTCTCCTGCCATTACACCTTCGCTAACCCGAGGGAAGTATCCGTAAGTGAGGCTTTCGTTTCACGATGATGACTATGTTCAGTACCGTACTCCCTTTCTATCGACTCTCCAAGATGAGGTGAAGAACGCCTTGACGACTTGGCGTAATTACCGAGGAGGAATTCCCAAGAACATTGTGATCTATCTCGGATCGGTTGCCGATGGAGATGAAGAGAAGGTATGCAGTCATTCATGGACTATCATGGACTATTACTCTCAATTGTACTCTTCAGGTCGTCGACGAAATGGTTTCCGTCTGGAATCAGGCTTACAAGGAGGCCTTCAACCTCGACAACCCCACCCTCATTATCATTACCGCCTCCGGCTCGCACAACATTCGTGCCTACAAGAAGGTAAACATGCGAGGGTGACTACTCGTACAAGACAATTAAAGGACATCAACCCGGGCGACAGGCCGGCTCAGCAGAACTGTCCGAGTGGACTGGTTATTGATAATACAATCACGCATCCGAAGAAGGACCAGTGCTATATGCAGAGCCATGTGCCTCTTCAGGTTTGTCTACATCCACTTGATCATGCAGATAGGTTTATCTTTATCGTAATCTCTTTCGGATAAGGCAAGAGCAAGATTCTCTTGACAAAAGGTGTTCTCTGAGGGGAAGGGTAGCCGTGAGAGAGTAGGGAGAGATGAACATTGTGTTCAGGGAACTGCGAGGATGCAGTTGTACACTCTGCAGTACAAGCAGCCGCAGTCCTTCGCTCTCTCCAATGATGAGTGGCAGTGGCTCACTCATGCCCTCACCCATCTGCACGGAGTAAGCATATACGCCTCTAATTTATTTATTTGAGATGTTTTTTGTTAATACATCTGCATTCGTGGCGAACCTAGGGTTATAAATCTTAGATGTGCTCCTCCCCCACGTCTACTCCGACCCCCCTCTACATCGCCGACGACACTCTCAAGAGGGCCAACGAACAGTTCAACTACTGGAGCGCGTAAGTAAATCATTATATTAAATTATATGCCCACTTCTACTTCAGGAATAACGACAGCGGAAAGTGGACAGTGGAAGAACTGAACAGCGAGCTGGCGTACGGGCCAGACCACCCTCTGACGGGATACCGCTATACTGCTTAGATGTAATAAGATAGTTGTTGGATTGTTTTGATAATATTGTAATCCCTTTTATGATTTTGTATTCATTTTTTATTGTAAAAAGAAAATAAAAAAGTAAAAAAATATTTAAAAATGAAAAAAAATTTAAAAAACATAAATTTAAAAAAAGTTTTGTAATTCGGATTCCTTTAGGATTTCTTAATAGTTGTACATATGTTAGCTGTGACAGGATTCCTTTGTTATATTATGGGTGGATTCTGTTATGTGGTTCTGCAAGTGTACATTTCCTTTTTTATATGTTACATGAGTGCTTATATTGTAATTTGAAAAAAAAGAAAAAAACAAATAAAAATTATTTAGAATCTGTTGAGCATAATCCAGTAGGCGCACACCGTTGCGTGCCCACAGGTTGTGCCCCCCTAACGGCCGCTCACACGGGCGAGTGGAGATAGTTAGTCTAGGAGAAGGGACGACGAGGGCCTAACCCTCGTCTTACCCGAACAGCCTAATCAATTCTCTTCTTCTCTTTGAATAACACAAAATATTCTAAGAATTAGGTGTAGGCAAAACACTTTTCATACGTTCTCGTGTAGATATATATATATATATATATATATATATATATATATATATATATATATATATATATATATATATATATATATATATATATATATATATATATATATATATCACGAATGTCGAAATTTTTTATCGATAACTACAGAAACTTTGCCAACTCTTCGCTTGTTTAATCGGTTTATACAGGGCTCCTTAATTTATTCCAATCAGAATAAATAACCACAACGTAAAGCTGATTGATGGGCGAAGAAGCATGAACTCAATGGCTCTAATGCGAAAAAGATTCTCTTTTCCGTAGTTTTGAGCAGCAGCATGCAAATACAGATAAAAGAGGGACATATAAAATGCTTAGCCGATGAGAAATGTCTCTTCGTGAATATTTCCATGACCCTTGGAATGATAATACATTCCTTCCCTCATTCTCCATCTCCTTCATTTCCCTTTGCAGGGGACTCGAATGTCTCCGTCTGATTCACTTCCCGTCAATCTCTTTTTCTTGTAAAGTCGTTCGTTAGTCTTCATGTTACAGTTTGATGCTGTATCAACATTACTTATTAACCTTTGAAGAATGGGAAATTAGAGGGAACGAGATGAAGAAGATTGAAGGGAAGCGGAGAAACGACAGCTGATAGAATAGGGTGAAAGGTTCGGTGAGGGAGTGGTCAGTTGCGAGAAGACTCAAAGAGGAGAGAGAGAAACGAGGGAAGGGTTGGTAGAGAGGGAAAAGGGAGAGAGGAAGGAGAGGGAGAGGGAGAGGGAGAAGAGAGCAGCGAGTCTTCTTGCATCAATGCAATGCTCCCGTCCACTCACTCGTCCCTTTATGCCTTCCGCGTGCTATCACAAGCATGACTACAATATCCCCTACTTTCCTCCATCCCCCTCCTCCTGCTCTCTACTTTCCTCCTTAATCTCCGTTTACCCCTCCCCCTATCCGTTGCTATCAGAGCTGTCCAAACAGACTCCCTCGCGCTCTGTCTCAATCCCTTTCGTACCGCTCCTCCCCATTCTCCTCCAATCGAGTCCTATTCAACCACGTGATCCCTTCCCCTTCCTATCCTCTTAAATGTAGTCCTCTCCCACGTATGAGTAATGTAGTCTCCTCTTGTCCCTCTCTGTTTGTCACTACAAGCCATCGTGCTCCCCCCTCCCACTCTCCCCTCCCCCTTCATATCCTCTCAGATCTCTCATCCTCTCTGTCGCGCACTTCTCCCCGTCTCTCCAGGGATTCATTATGCAAGTATCAAGTCTTATCCTGTCTTTCTCCCTCTTCTTGTCGGGGTCTCTCTTCTCCATTAAGCATTCTCGACACCATCAATAGCCGTGTCGCGCTGTCAACAGTGTCTAATATACCGTCCGTGACTTTGTTTCCCGTCTGTCGTTACTGCTTCGAGAGGGTGCCTATGATGGGTGGAGGGTTGCAGAGGGCGAGAGAGACCGCGAGAGAGAACAGGCAGCGAGGGACACGGAGGGGAGAGGATCGCCGTCGTAAAGATGCAGCTGCTCGACAAGACGGTGGAGATGAGGGGATCGCAGATACTCAACATGCGCTCGTACGAGGCGGTCGTCTGCCAGAGGAGATTCATCTTCGTCGCCACGATCCTCGCGTGTGTAAGTGGCCTCGCTTCCTCTTCTCACCTCCCCTCCTTCCCTCTATTACGAGAGACGCGCCCTTCTAAGGCTTAGCGCGAACGACAAATGAGGGAACGCGGAGCTTAACTAGTTTACAGCAGCAGACGGCGTGTCTTTGACTCGATTACGCAACATCGGCTTTGACTCGAGCAGATTTAGCGGTGGCTAATCCAGTACAGATGTCACTTGGCCATTTCAGATCGCAATCATCCCTCTGTGCATCGCCCTCGCAACTTCCAGTTGGTGCATCATCGACTTTGTTAATACGGACTTCGAGAATGTAAGACTGATGCCGCGACGCGTCTTTTTCCCTCATTACCGGGCTTTACGAGATGTGCAACAGTTGTGCTCAGGTTAACGTGAAGCTCGGCACTTGGGGAGAGTGGAGAACACGCAGAAACGGGTCGAAGGAGACGGGTGAGGGCGTCCTTCTCCTCTTGCACATGTTTCGCATTCACATAGTTTTGCATGGAAGCCACAGAGTGGAAAGGGTGAGAATGTCTTCCCTTCAGTTGACTGGATCCCGCACTTCCCCACTCCCCCCGATCACGTCCTCCGACTCGCAGAGGCCAACCTTCGTCGTGAGTCCTTCGTATTCCCACTCAACTGCTCCTTCTGCTCCTTCCTTCCCAACTTCATTTTGGTGTCACGAAGAGCACTTTGTGCCCGTTTCAACCACATGTGCCTCTTGGCAGCTATTACGGAGAAGTGAGATAGAGAGATAGGAAGAGAGTAGGAGAGTACGGGAGAGAGAAAGAGTGAAGAAGTAAATGCGAGTCGGTCTTCCCGTGGCTTCCGACACCCCCGCACTCACTTTACTACTGTAGTGAGAGCAATCGGAATGAGACAAGGGTCGTGAGAACGAAGAGAGAAGAGGACGATGAAGATAGTGTAATGCACGCGTGTACAGCTACGATTTGGTCTCTGAGAGGTTGAGAACGTAGCCTCAATCAACCGTAATGCACCCCTTTCAGACTTCCACCGAGCCCAAGCTGTCTTCTGTGTCATTTCCATCGTTCTGCTCATAGGCACGGACCTTCTCGCCCTCTATACCTTCGTGCAGCATCGTTTCATCTTCAAAAGGCTCACGGCCATTATGTATCTCGTGACTGGTGAGAATAGAAGGAATCCATAGTGGATAAGTGTATCCCATTCAGCCATGTGCGTTATCGTCACGGTGGAAATCGTATCGAAGAGTGTGGACGAGTGGAGAGTCGAAGTCGCTCAGGCTTCCAAGGTATCTTCTGACCTAATTCTTTGTGACTTATGACGAAATACTGGTAGTAAATGTTCATTTCAGTTCGGTGACTGGGAGTTCGACGCGGTCAAATCGTATGGATACTCGTCTTACCTCGCCTTCTCCGTCGTCTTCGCTTGCCTCTTTGCTATGGTAGCTTTCGCGTACGGAAGTCACAAGCAGAAGGTTCCCTAATCCCCCTACATAAGCACCCTCTCGAGGGGTCTCATATTGCCTTCTTCGTAGTCCAATATGCTGCTTCTTAAGGGCGATAACGCGGCTACTACCGATCTCGAGATCGAGGACAGACCCGTGCACGTCGGCCGATAAGCAACCACTGCAATCTCTCCCCACCGGCCAATATGATACTGTTCATCCTTCTATCCCCCTTCTTCAACCCCCCCCCTCATTAAACGTGTCATTCATCCCTCACCAAATCTCGAATCCCGTGCCAAACCCTTCTGTCTGTGCGATATTTGTTATGCCCTAGGCTGGACAATATGGAGCATCAGCGCCAGCAAGTACAATCCCTTACACTGTCTTGGCTTATACCGGTTCTCGATTCAGAAGCTTGAAGTCTCCCCATAGTTATTTGTTCGACTCGTATACACCGATAAACATATAGCAAAAAGTTGCGACCACGGTAGGGATCGAACCTACAATCTTCTGCTCCGTAGGCAGACGCGTTATCCATTGCGCCACGCGGCCGATGACAGAGCACTTTCATGTTTTTCTCAAGCACTAGCCGGAGCAGTGCAAACCTAGCGATTCATTGATTGCATGAGAGGAGAGGAAGAACGCGGGTTGAGTGACCTTATACCGAGAGAAAGAGAGGGGAGGGAGAGTGGCACGAGAGAGGGAGAACAACAACGGTTCGGGATGTTTGAGGGAGTCTACGAGAGGATTGAGGAGAGTGCAGAAGATGGAGAAGAAGTCGAAGAGGTAAGCGAGGCGCAGGCGAGAGATTAGGGAGGGAACGAGATAAGGAAGGGGTTATCAAACGCCTTCACTCCCTTTTTCTCGGACTCGTCGACAGCTCGGATGGGTTGGCCTCGCAAGGCTCTCGACTATGTCGCCTCTCTTGAAATACAAGCCGAACCCATCGTTCTGCTCATGGCCGCTTGCAACTCCGCTGTGTGAGTCTCCACGAGCTTCTCCTTTCTTCCTTCTTTGTTTTTGCCGCTTTTCCGTTCAGTGAGATGAACAGTCAACAGTGCCGAGTGTAATGCAAATACGAGTGGATACTATTGTAGGGGAGTCGTCACTCCGACTCTAACCCTAGACAAGGTCAACCGAACGTACCCCCCTCCTCCCGATGTTGATCCGAATACGTACAGCAACAAATGGATGGTTGGTTGACGGGGGAATTGGGGGGGGAGAAGATGAGTGTGTAGAGAGGAGGAAGACAGAGCACAACAGTGTTGATTGAGTGGTTATTTGCCAGGTGTACTGGAATCAGCAATACAGCTATGTGAACACACCCATCTCGTGTATCATGGGAGTCGTCTACGGTAAGAGGAATGAGGAATGGGGGATAAACAGACGAACGGAGGAGGACAGGCTATTCTAGGAGGGTTCAGTGACAAGTACGGAAGAAAGATACCCCTTCTCGTGGGACTCGTCTCTGTGATGATTGCGACGTCACTTAATATGCTCATTCTATCGCCCACGACGGACTGGCCCTTTGAAGTTAGTCTGGGAACGGGTCTTGTTTCCAATAATAGCTATGGATTTGGGAGATCTCATACTTTAAACATTATGATATGTTATTATTCGTTATTACTGGCAATCATTTCAACAACGAAATGCATTTCCAATAAGCAAACAGGGAATGTAATACTAGTAGCTGAACTATCCTCTCGCTGCGGTGTGCGGTTTCTTCGGCGACTTCTCTCTCACCATGACATGTGTCAACTCGTACCTCACAGATCAGTTTCCAGATAAGAAACGGGTAAGAATCTGGAGAAACATAAATAACGGAATACACTTTTTGCAGCTATCTTTTCGAATGGTCATTGTGTCCATAGCGTTCTCTGTTGGAAATTTAGCTGGTGCTCAGTTAGCTGATCAACTTATCAAGATTATAGATTATATATCGCTTATGGGCATTGCTCTTGGTAAGTGTCCATGATTTGAAGATAGTACAGGGTGGCCCAAAAATACTGTTACAAAGTTTTTTCTTCATTTTGTCCCTCGTATATGCACCATAGTGGTGCAACTTAGCACAGCTCTTCCCTACATTCATGTTTTATGGGCCTTCGAGTAGCCCAAGTTCAGAGGCCATTTGCTCGGGGGTACTTTCCAGACTCGGTAGTCCATATCTCAATGGAATGACCGTTAATTCGTACCACATTTAACATGATCAAGCAATAAGCTTCGTTAACATAACTTGCTTTTGGATGGACTCTAAAATTTAAAATACCAGTGATGTTGCCAGTGAAGCAATGTGAGAATTTTGAAGCTTTTCAAAAATTTTTGGGGACTTTTGACATATTCTTTACTATCTCCTGTTCGAATCAACTGATCATTTTATTTCTGATATTGGTAATTGTTATGGTAGTACTGATCACGGCTGACCACTTTGCAGACACCGAAACCGCTATTCAATGTCCGGAATAACCATTATGTGAAAAAACCAGCAGTATCGGGAAATACTGAAGCTGAACGTAAATGTATAATTTCAGTTTATCTGCTCAAGAATAATCTAATGTGATGCAGAAAAGTGCTGAACTATCAAATTTGTTAATTTGATTGATTGTGAGCGCGCTACAAGACCGCTACGTGTTTGAATTTAGTCGCGAGCAGGAGACCCTAAAACGTAGCTCAACCACTTGGAGATATTTAAAAGATGAGACTGACATGACACATTCTGTAAAGCAACTTCGTTTCGATACTACTGATTAATAACATGCTAATCTTTGAGGCACTTTGGTTGCTTCGTTAGCGAGTTATGAGACGAAATGTAGTGTAACAGTATTTTTGGACCACCCTGTATTATGTGATGCAATGAAGGTTGCTATCACAAAGCAATGTGTAGTGTCAGTTTGTGATCAAATTAATGGAATCGGTTCAGGTTTGACGGCAGCCACGTTCATATATGGGGTTATATTTCTGAAATGGAGAAAGCCGAGACCAAAACACGTTCGACTTCCTGATGATTCGTCTTCTCTTGGAAGTCCACGCGAAGAGGAAGAGAGACCGCCAAAGTCAGTTGTTTCTTGGTCTCAGGGCCTAAGAATCTGTTTTAGATTCGAGTTCTTCACAACGATCAAGGACTCTTTCCTTTCGTTATACGAAGCCGTGAAGATTTTCGTTATAAAGCGAGAGGGTCACCTCCGCATGTTCCTCTATGTCTGCTTCCTTGCAAACTTCTTGGACCAATTTATCTACGGTGAAGAGAAAGGTCAACAAAGTGACATGGACATCATAATGTTATTGGAACAAGATCTCGAGGAACACAATTCATGTGTTCAGGTCTGATCGGAACGTATACTAAGCTTCCTCCCTTCAATTGGGACGCTCATGCTCTGGCTGTCTACAAGTCAATCAGACCGATAGTGCGTAAGTGCAAAATACGCATGAGGCTTATCAGCTGTTCTGCTGAACCTTTTGAAAAAAAGCTTCATTGTAGAAATAATCGGGATGTGTATCGGTTTGGCCGTGTTCAAGAAGGTCTTCAGCTTGAGAGACACTGCATGCATTTGCCTCGCCATAGGTGACAAGCGTAGCTTTCCCTGTGTATCTCGTCATTGCAGGATCAATGGGCATGTGCGTTCTCGTGATTGGCCTCGCTCAGAGTTCATGGCTCATTTACGTCTCTCTTATTCCCGAAGCTTTCCACGGTCTGCTCAATCCTCTCACATACACTTTCATGTCCTGTATTGTTCACCCCGACGAGGTATTCACTTTCCTTGCGATATGCATCCTTCGATAATAAAAAGTTAAAGAAAACAACGTTCAGATTGGCAAGGCCTACGCAGTGTCGTCTATTGCACAGCAATTAGCCAGCATCGCTCAGTCGGCTATACTACAGAATATCTACAAGGCAACAGTCGACTGGTATATGGTACGAGACTACTCTTGTTCATGATCTTGCTCCTCTCAAAGGGTTTCGTATGGATTCTTATGTCGGGAATAGCCGCGATCGCTGTCGCTCTCTACACTTTCGTGCACTTCCTAGCGAAGAAGGAAGGGGTCGGGTCATAATCAGTAGTATAAATAGTTTATTACACTCGTTCTATCTTTAGTACGAATCATAATGGGAATCGTGGGAGTCATGGTGGTGTCCGTGGTGTCCATGATATCCATGATGTCCGTGATGATGTCCATCATGTTGTCGGTGATGTTCATGGCTATCATGATGTCCGTGGTGGTTGTGCTCTTCCGACGAGTAGCTCTTCTGGCATCCACACGATCCCCTTTAAACGGAAGTCAACCAAATATATGTTCTTGAACGTACTCTTCAGACTTTCCGTAGAAGACCTTTCCGTGGTCGTATCCTCCCTTGATAACGAGATCGTCGTGGTGTAGGACGACCTTCTGCAAAAGCAGTGCTGGATACTAATTCATTACTCGGTAGAGGAATCTTACCTTAGTCTTTCCCTTGACGTGCTTCACTTCGTGCTTGACGATGTGCTTGCAAGTGGGCTTGCAGTGGTCGCGGACTACGTGGTGCTTGTCTGTCACGATAACCTGCACACACTTGCATTAATCACAAGAAGACCAATTGCCTGTGTCGCTGCTTATTGTAATGCAACCTTCTTATGACGGTCTCCTCTGCAGTGGTTTCTGTGATGATGTTCATCATGATGTCCATCATCATCGTGGTCATGGTCTCCATGATGGTCTTCATCCGGAGTACCCGGTGTCACTTCATCGCTGGCGGCAGCGCTTCCATCTACTGAAGCAGAGTCGGTAGGAGCGGCTGAAGGGACGGCTATTGATCTCAGAATCTAACAAAAAGAGCAACAATGAAATGAGTGCCAATACTTACAAAGATCGGGATCGGACTCGGCTACAGTCGCGGTCTGAACAAAGTAGCTTGCCGAACAATATTATTGCCCAACGATAATGTACAATAATAGTTAGCCGAACAATAATGTACAGTACGTACCTCGCCGGATACATCTCCGCTTGCTGGAGCTGATGCGGCAGCAGAAGAATCTGCATAGGAAACAATGAAAGAATATTATCCAAAAAAGAGAAATGGAGAGAGTAGCGCAGCAAAAGAAGGAGGGCACAAACCGCCGCTGTCCTGAGCGAGCGCTGCGGAGACGATGAGAAGGAGGATCCAGAAACGCATAACGAACGAAGTCGAGTGAGACTACACTAAGGACGACTCCATTTATACTACAACCAAATGTTTTGTCTTTCTCGTACTCCTTCAATTATCCATGTCACAAACGCTCTTTTGAACATTGACTCAGTACTGCAACGTGGTACAGCTTCGATTCCATTTCCTCATTGTCCCCTTTACTTGAAATGGCATTACTAGAATCAATCGCATGCAACATACTTTATTCACTGATGCACACTGTCATTCCTCTTCCAGTACATAAATTCATCAATTGTGAGCTTTCGATGCATACCTCTTCGTTGTGTTTTGTGAGAGATTATTTTATGGCTAGTGAAAACTATTAATTCAAGAATGAACGACCCTGTTGCTAAAGCTACAATGACAAAATACGCCTGAAAAAGTATTTTAAAATGAGAAAGTCTTAGCGTTTCTCCAATGTTCGTTGTTACTTTCAGGAAAGGGGGATAGATAAGTTCGTAACGTTTTCGGAATGTCAGATAGGCAGGATGCACAAGGGCGACGGCTCTGTTTATCCTTTCACGAAGTCCTCGCACTTTCCTGCAAGAGTCTGTTTAACCGAGTAAAATACTCACATACTTCGACATCATGAACGCGAGGGGTTCATATAATTGGGTCGAGTCTATTATCATCAGAATACGACGTTTTGCTCTCGAGTATACGACGTCAGAACTAAATCGATAACATTTTAATTATGACAGATTGCTTACACCATAGAATCCGAAACATCGGCAAGAAGACCAGCAACATGTGGCTTTTCAAGCTCGTTGAAGAACTCTTCACTGTTTTCTACGTGGTATACACTATAAATTGGTTTTTTATTTAATTTTTTTGTATTACTTGTGTTGAAGCCTTTCGAGTCGATCGCACTGTGTTCTGACGCACAAATCGCTCGGAACAAATCCGAATTTCCAAGTCACTATCGTCCAATTTTGAAACTCCATCAATGTTATCAGCTGAGAATTCCAAGGCTATTCAGTAAATTAAACCGTAACAAACTTCGTCGTAGTTGCGAAACGGTGCTCCGAGGTTGATAACAGTTGCAAAGAGACTTTGCATGTTCATTTCGTAATGTATGGCGAGAAGAAAGGAACAGAAGCACCATGTTACCACAAGCATATATGTTGCATATGGGCCGGAGATATGATTCCGCACGGATTGTTTGATAAGCATGGATATCAGAAACCACGCCCATTCTATGTAAACGAATGGTAGAAATAGGAGACGAGCCTAAATTTACATGGATATCAGTTTGATATTTTGTTCAGTTACTGGATGGTAAGAAATTCCGCTAATCCGCGTTGATAGTATCACTTTCTTCCAGGACTCGAAAAGTGATAAAAGCGCTAGAACAGCAGATACGACAACAATAGCCGCGATTATAACAACATACACGCGGAAGTCGAAAACATCGACTATATAATCCTAAAAAAATATGAAAACTAGGTAAACGATCTACACATGCATAATAATTATTTTTAAATTATCGATAGAAAAATGTTCGTACTTTTTGCATATGCAGATCTACAGTTCGAACTCCGAACCCGTAATACATAAAATGGAACGAATTAGAAAAGAAAGCATCATGCATTCTGTCAAGAGTTATTCTCCATAGCATGAAGGATATGTCAGCAGATCCTGAAGGAATATAATGAGAAGTACTATCATGCATTCTAGAATACTCACCGTTTTCTAGTTTCCCTATGATGCTTGGGAAGGTTAAGTCTTCCCTTACCATTGCGTAGGTTAGATTAGCGACACGCAACACAGTGCGAAATAGATCAACTTCAAAACCAGGCCGTTTACCTGAATGAGCACATGGGTTGATATTTAAAGTTTATTAGGAACGCACAATTCAGATCCCAACAATTGTCTGAAAACAGAACTGTGTTGTCTCCTGATTTGTATCCAACTACGCGAAGAGGAGTTTCCAGCAACATATACGTAGAGTTAAGCCCGAGAATGTCAGACAAGAAAGTATGTTGTGTAAGATGTATTCTCGCATTCTTGATTGCTGTCTTGAGGAACACGAGACCTCACTGTGTACTTAGCTGAGAAGGTGTTGAGAGCTAGTGATAAATATGCTTAGAACCATGCTCGCTTGATCTTGACAATCTTATTATTTTTGAAATCAAACTTTCAGCCACGAAAAGTTTAAAGAAATTAGAAAGCAATATTGAGAATTTATGAAAAAACAACGAAAGATTAACGAAGATGTTCTATAAATTAACGAAATCCTATGTTTCCTTGAAGAGAAACTTGTCGTAGTAGTTTCACCAACTATGTAGGACATAAGAGTTCCGAGAATAGTGACAAAATAAGAAATAAAACATGTACAAATAAAAAACTACTTTTTTATTTACTTTGTATATGCGAATGGATGCTTTTGTTATCATAAACCATGCTAAGATTCGGGTTCTGCTTTTCGATGTATATTTCTTCTGCAATTTTTTTCTTTCAGCTAACTAGTTTAATAAAAAACTTAACAAACCTATCACTTCGTCTCACCATACATCTATCTTGTACTGCAACCTGAAACGTCTTACTTCCCAATATTTCCTCGGTTTATGCATTGAGAAGACGTGAGAAGCTGGCGTAGGTGGAATGGAACTATCGGAACAATGTAGCACACTTGCAAAGCGTGTGAAAACCGTTGAACGCAAAAGCTTTCAGGGTCCGTTTCAATATTACTTAGGGAAAGTCTTTGAGTCTTTATCAATATTATGAAGTAAAACACATAAGTGTTGTTCAGTTCAAGGGAGAATTCAAGCGTCCTATAATTTTTAATCATATAGTTTTAAAAGATTGGAAATTAAACTTAACATAGTCAGCCTTTCGTTGATACGCCAATATTTTATTTCCTTATATACATATTGAATGCTATTTCAAACATGAATACTACTAATGAAAACCCTAGCAATCCAAAGTAGACATAGAAAAGAAGCGCGAATTGGGATAGCTTCAAAAGCTCAGCACTCGACATTTCTACTTCAATTTTGTATGGTTCAATTGGTTTTTCATATCTACTACGAAGATGTATGTATAACGGATGGACTAGGCAGAAAGCTCGGTTGAAACGTTCCCTGATGAAGGATACATGCCTAAACGGGGTTATTCCACGCAATCTTCTTTCTGTATATGTTTACTTTCCAAACATGAATGCGAGATGATGAGGTGCGATGCTGAGATCGACAATAAACAAAGCTCTTTTGTCCACTTTCCAGTACATTGATGTCGATCTTTCAAATGGAATTACGTGAATAGGTATATTTTGCATAGCTTACTGCATAACATCAGATACATCGGCGTCAATAGCAACTGTTTTGGGATCTAATACGGCTTTCGTCCAACTATCGTTATCATCGTACAAAAGAACACTGAAAAAAGGTAGAACTTGTTGCGTATTACACCCAAATAGCCAAGCTCGAGTAGGATGGAAGACCTTAACTCAACAGAAACTGACCTTTCATTCAAAATCTTCAATTTTGTGCATTGTTCAGTCTTGCAGATCACCTTTGGATCGAACCCGTCCTTGCCTTTTACAATTTTAAATCCACTATGTTCCATTTTGAGTAATAACTGGAAAAATGAATTAGCAATATGTAAGATATTAGAAATTACCTCGTCAAAGTTGCTAAAAGTGGTTCCTACATGCGTGATTGTCGTGAAGAGACTTCTAAGGTTGCTTTCATAGTAGCAAGTCATCACATATGCACATATGCACCAGCAAGCAATCAGAACAAAAAGCGACGAGGGACCTTGCAGTCGTTCCAGTATGGGCTGTTTGAAGATTACGTAGACCAGATGCCAGAGGTGCTCACCCCATTGAACGAGAAATGAACACAATTTCTGAAATGATGTTTAGAAATTTAATCAAATCTACATACCTGTGTCGTTGCATCTTTTCTCCAATGTATATTTAAGCTAACAAAAGTGGCGGAAATTAAGGAACTGAATAATATGAACGCAAAAATCAACGCATATAATTGAGGTTGGAAAGTCCTTGTTATGTAGTCCTTAAGGAACTTAGTTGTTTTCAGCTTGTATCTCACCTTTTGCTGGTGTATATCCTCGTTCCTGGCAATAAATCCATAAAGCACAAAGTTGAATGAATTTGAAAAAACAACTTTTTGATGCCGTTCTGGAGTTATTCGTGTGAGATAAAAGCAAACGTCAGCCGAACCTGAATTAGTATTCGATTTCATAACTTATTTATGCAAATACCGTTTGCTATTTGGTTTATGGTCTGAAAGACATTGAGATCTTCGTGTTTCACTTGAGTCGTAAGATTGGCATAGTGAATAATAAGCTTGAATAAATCCACGTCATACCCCGCTCCTCGGCCTGATAGTTGTAGTAGAGAGCACTAAGTGCAAACTAACAATTGAGATCCCAGCATATGTCGCTAAAACGAACTTTGTTGTCGTCCTCCTTGTACCCAACAGCTTGTAGAAGACGGGTTGCAAGCATTGCAAGAACGTCTGAGTGAAATTTGATTCGATTTGAAATCCGACTTCAATGTGAATTTCATGAGTCCACTCTTGTTTGCTCCTGGAGCGAATGGAAGTACTAGAATATATCAATGCTTTATAAATAACAATCTAAACTATCTGTTCTTCATGCAACCCATTTCAAAATAAGAACGCATAATAAGAAAGCAAGACAATTTAGCTGCCTAATCTTTATTGTTCACATATCAAAGCCTAATTTGACTTTGTGAACGGTGATGCAGTGAGGCAATAGTTTACGAATACGCGCCAGTTTACATACGTATACATATGATCAATAAAAACAAATTTAGTGAAATAGATAGAGGTAAACAAAAGGGAATAAAAATCAACAATTCTAAGGCATTATAAATCTCTTCTTTTTCTGATCGTTACAACAACTGTTTCACATAGGCAAGCCAAAGTTGCACAACACACTAGAATGAAATAAGTCTTAAATAAGGAGTAAAATTGCATCATTTTCAGTACTTCTACGTCAGATATTTCAGTCTTCACATGATATGATTCGTATGGCTGATCATATCTCCTTCGGTACATCAAATAAGTGGGGTATACGATAGCGAAGGCCCGATTAATTCGTTCCCTAATATTCGACACATTCCTGCAGACGGTTATGTTGGACTTCAACGAAAAAAACCCAAAGTACCTTGAGAGCATGAAACCTAAATGATTAGGAGGAATCGTACGATCGGTAATTCTTAATGCAGTTTTATTCTTATTTTTGAAATACATATCAGATCTGAAAAAATTAAGAGAAATAAGCAAGAAACCTATTCTCACGGTACAAAATCCGCAACCTCTGCAATGATCCCAGCTGACTTGGGCCTCAGTACGCTTCTTTCGTAATGGACGTATTGTACATCTACAATTCTGAAACGAATATAACAAGATATAATCAGAAGCTTCCTACTTGCTCTTCAGTGCAGCAATTCTCGAACATTGATCAGCGGTACATATATCATTCGGCGAATATTCGTCGTCATTTATCACTATTCGCCAGTCTTCTTTTTCCATTTTATATAAAAGCTAAATGCCCATTGTTTTATCTTTATCCCAACCCACCTGATTTAATGTATTGAACGAAGCTCCAGCGTGAATCGTAGTTGCGAAAAGACTTCTCATGTTGCTTTCATAAAATGAGGTAATCACGTAAGCGCATACACTCCAAAAACCGAGAAGAACGAATAATGAGGAGGGTCCTCTTATTCGATCCAAAGTAGGTTGTTTGCATATAACTGATATCAAATACCACATATTTTGCAAGCTTCCGTAGATGCACGATCTTGCATACTGAACATTCGGTTTCACCCAATTGTTATATAAACCATACATAAATATTATGTGGTGAAGACTGCCAACAACGATTCAGATACGAAACTGACGACAGAATGAGAGATACGAGAAGCATAGTTGCAAGTATAAGTGAGTAAAGTGAAGGAGCGAAGACTTCGATAATATACTCCTAAGGACACGTTATGCCTTGAGCTTTCCTCTTCTTCACCTTCTGATGCTGCTTGTCTTCGTTCTTCGTTATGAACCCGTATAGAAGAAAGTTGAATGAATTAGAAAACATTACTCGCTGTGCCCGCTCGGAAGTAATTCTTGTTAACATAAAAGAGATATCAGCTGTTCCTAGGTGAAGAAAAATAATTCAAAATTTCAATAAAATACACGCATACCGTTCTGTAGCAAGCTCAGACATTCATCAACGTCCAAATCTCTGTGTGCAACACGAGCGGATAGCCTAGCGGCTCTCAAAACCATTTTGAATAAATCCACTTCATATCCGAGTCGTTTACCTTTAATTATTGTAGTTGATATTAGTTTCACAAATTCATACGGCATCTAGTTGACCGTGAATTAATATTAATATTAATGTACTTACAACTAAGATTCCAACAGTCGTCGCTGAAGAGTACGGTATTCTCATCATACTTATGGCCTACAGCAAGAAGTGGTTGTCTTACAAGCATTCGAGTTGTTAGACTACGACGAAAGACGATAGCATGGCTTGCAGAATGACAAACATCGCAGTCTGAATATCTTATCTCCAGACATTCGGTATCACATGATGAAAAAACATATGGCTACCCTCGACTTTGAAAAATGGATGAGAAAGAGAATGTCGTAAAAAAGCAATAACTCAATTTAAAATCAATCGCATGTACCCTCACTATACAAAACCTCTTTAGATAAAATGATTCATATACATTTTAAGTGATCATTGGAGTATTCATACTACCATGGTTACCATAGTCTGCTCAACGAAAAAAGGTATAGGTATTATTTTGTGCATAATGCAAATTTCTTTTCATGCTTTATTTAAATTCTCGTTAAAGAGGTGTAAATAGAGTGACATTCAAAACTCATACCACGAAGAACCTGTACAGACTCAAAAGATTACAGTAATGAAATCCAAGTCAAACATTCTACCAAGCGTAATTTTCCGCAAACTATTATACGGATAGCATACTGTGCTGGGTCTAAATACTTGTTCGCGCCTTTTTTGAATTCCCCGTACATCAAGCAGATTTTCAATAGCGTTTTCTCATTAATTTGCGTATGCTCTTGTTTTTTACTATGCTTTTGTCTTAGATTAGTACCCCAAAATTACAAAAAAGCAGGCAATATGAGTGCCACAAAAATTCTGTTTACACCACCTTTAAATGTAATATGTACAAGTAGGACTATGTTAATTGTTCCGTGTAACACACAGGGTAATTAATTATTTTTGTAACATTTGCTTGTACCGTTTCTTTGCGCATTTTTAAAGCTTGCAGTTTATAAAAAAATTTATGGTAGACGATCAAACCAACAACTTTCCCAAGCAAATTGAACTTCTCACGATGTTGAGATCTCGTGAGTCTCTCTCGTTACCACCCACTCTGCAAATTCGAAACAAGTTTTAATACTGTTTCTTTTTTAAATCTCTCAACAGTTTCTCTATGGTTTCTATGAGGCATGTTCACATCGAATTACATACCTTTACTAAACGTAGGTATTTTATGCGTTCAATAAAAATTATATGAAAGATTTGTTACAAAAAATCAGAATTAAACGTTTGTAACACTTCCCAATGTTTTCAGCAATAACATTGCCCTTGCGATTGCGACATTTCCTCGGTCTCACGCTGAACACAGACAACTCCGCCTCCTCTTCCATTTTCTGCGATACTCAAATGGAGGAAGTTAATGGTGTACAGTCTTCTCTCGACTCACATCCATTTGATCCTCATTACCTATCAGCGGCTGTAAGAAATGCATGCACATTGTCCCTTGGTAAGTGAAAATCAGATATCAAGGTGTGATGGTTCTTAAGCAGGAATAACCGCAGTCGCGTTCTTGACATCAATATTAAGGAGAAGACCGGAGATGTATTTGCAGTACAAGGTTTTGAAAAACTTGGTCAAAATATATACTGATTCAGACGACAGTAATATTTCTTACATATGGAGGTTTCATTCTCTCGACGCCCATCATACTTTTCAATTATTTCATGATCCTCACACTTGTAATTTAGTAAGTTTTTTATATTATATTCATTGTTTTGTATATGTGTAGAGAAATAAAAACATCTTAAGCCCCAGTTTGACAATATCCACATTCGCTTGTTCCTTGGTGAAGCAGTTTTGCGCGGCAACGATGAATAGTACCTTCTGCATATCTTGCGTATGCTTTTTTTCCTCAGCATTGTGAAGTATTTTATAAGACTGAGTCTAGGCACTTTCAATTTTACGCTACATTGTTCTGATGACTGGACTGGACTTAACTTTCTTCAGCCTAGTCCTCATATTTGCAATAATTGCTTGTCCCCTGGTTTGTGAATCAAACATTGAAGTTGTTGAAAAGGCATGTTAAGTATACATATTGTATCGTTGCTCTCATAGTGGGTACAGCCAGCAAAAACGATGAATGTCCGTGGTTCATTGAAATCGAATGGATATACCGACCTCTCGTGAGTTAATTTTATCTGAAGCATACCGTAAAGCTTTGAAAATTGTGGGCCGTGTTTGAAACACTTGAAACAAGGCCATATCTCGGCAGCGAAAGGTCGTACAGAGTTCTATGTGGAATTTTTGGCATCCTCAGGACGAGATCTACTTGTGTATCAAGTTTGGTGATGATTAGACAACTTAAACCGGCCAAAGCGGCTTTTTTTCTTAGAATGGCCTTGTTCTAAGTGTTTCAAACACGGCCCACAATTTTCAAGCATGCAATCACCCACGCGGAAACAAACTCAACAAGTTTCCGCGTACCTAAAACTAACTGAAATAGTATTTGATTAAGATCTACTTTGGCTACCTCTCGTTGATTATCCTACTCACTGATCTGTGCAATATACGCATATTCTTCTTTCTCGCCAATCATCACAAAAACCTCGTTAAGAGAGGTAAATACCGATTCATGCGAAGTAGTTTTTACTGGAATGGTGAACTCGCGGAAGTCTGGAAAGGTCGTGTGAGAAAGGCAAAAGAGTGCAGGAATGAATGTGGGAAGACGAGACCGAGCTCAACTTCATTTGTCTATTGGACTACTAGTACAGTCTCTCTCTGTCACTTGCACATTTGGATCCACAATACTATTCATGCTGCTAATGTCTTATGGTAAGCGTTTTACAATTTAACAGAAAAATGCCATGTTAACAGGTGTGATGATACCCAATTGGTTATCTACCATTTCGAATACTTTGTCGGGAATTTCAACGTTTCTCAATCCACTCGCCTCTGTAATATTTATAAAGCAGTTTCGGAGAGAAATCTGCTCAATAATTCGATGCAAAAAGGTAATATAGTTCAGAAGAAGGCTATTATGAGTTACTGTGCAGCCGAATACTACTCGTATAATGGACATGCCTTCTAGCAGGATGCAGGCGGTAATCCAATGGGATACTCCAGTAAACAGCCAATAACTTCGCATTCTAGGTCTCCGCTATTACGACTTATATCGAATCAACTCCTCAATAACTAGAGGAGAAGTAGTTTTTTTATTTACACAATAAATATACTATTGATTTTTTACACAATTAATTTAATATTGATCTTTTTTAGAATAGTCTAACTTACTTATTACTAGATTATGCGACTACATAGAACCATACGCCTTTCCATATACCTTATGAAAAGAATAATTACATGATTTGCAAGTTACTGGTGATGAACATGCATATAGTAAGTTTACTATAATAACTGAACTGGAAAAAATATATTTATTCCCTGCCAGAATGTAAAAAATGGAATATGCAAATCGAAAAATATTATGAGACAACGGCAACAACGCAAAAAATGGTATTCAACTTATTGATCGGAACTTTAAAATGTTCTGTCCCATGTGAATGTTTTGATAACTTTCAAATAATTTAAAGCAATACAGTAAAATGTGAATCATCCGTGCTTTCTTGAAAGTCCCATTCCTCTACGGCAACCATCTCATTATAACACCGTCCAATGACATCCTTGCATGTGTGTTCGGCTTGCCATCTGAAAGGAAACACGGATTGTGAATGAGAGGTAAGTTAATTGTCATACGTGTACTAGAGTCAAGCTAGAGTGTATATCCTTGAAGTGGTTAGTTACCCGTTGAGACACTGACGGAAGATTGCAGAAACATTGCGATTGAACTCAGGAACGTTTTCAGAGAATATTAGCTCGAGGCTATCCATCACTTGATCATATAAATGCTTGTTGTAAGGCCACGTGCTGAAATAATTGAAATTATATGATGTAATTACAAAGACATCTAATTCTATGATAAGCATAAGCGCTTCCACCTGTCCAGAGTCGCAATTCTGTTTAATCTCTCAAACTTGTGTCCTCTATTGTTGAAATCGAAGGTAACACGATTGTGCAACAATGCTCCATTTTCGTAAATAACCTCAAATATTCGATACTTTAGACTTTTTTCACATAGTTACGTTGATCTTTGTAGCTCTTCCGGAATGAACACGAATGTAGTGTGTGCTAGAGATAAGGGCATTCTTCGTTTTGAACACCGTCTTAAATAAAAATCTTCATAGCATGCATTTCTCCAGTACCTTTTCCCTTCCTCCTTTCATCCGATAGCCTTTAGCGTTCTTGATTCCATCAAAGCCAAAGTCAATAGGAGGATCCATCGACAATTCGAGGTGGTTAAATTTCAGTGAACCAACCTGCTCAACTATTGTTATTAGAAAAAAATGAAATAATCATACGTTCGACTTTCCCATTAATCCTTTTACAAAGTCGTGAAGTGATGGATTCCTAAAAATCTAGCAAACATTATATTGCTTTCCTTCTTGCCTCGTGAGTATATACTCATCAACATCAATTAACGCGATATACTCCGCTGAAGATCGAAGAATGCAATCGTTAATGGCAATTGTATGAGAGAGGCGGTAGGTGCTTCTAAATATGGAAAATCCACTAAACTTGTTTGTCTAAGCAGTCCTTCTCGATGGATGCTACGCCTCGCAATTGTCACCAAAACCGCAACTTGTGCGTTGGTGTCCGCGGCTATAGATAACATGAATAAAAAGCGGCGGAAAGCATCATACCGATTAGGATCGTAGTCATTAAAACGAGGAAGGGACGTCCACGGGATAATGTGTGCCACGCCCTGATAAACGCTTGAATAATAAACATCTTCCGGTTCTGTCAATACCTGCGCTTCATAGAAATCGAGCACTTTCTGAACATTACGAGATACAGAGTGAACGTAGAAAACCACGGTCGCGTTTTGTGCTTTCCATAGTTCGAGAAAGACAACGAGCCGAGGCCAGTCATCGTACCAATACAGAGCAGGTACACAAATCTAAGAGTGGCAAAGATGAAGAAAAAGGAAAGACCAATACTTGTGTGAAAGTACCTGTAGAGCATCAACGAGAGGAGGAGGAACGTGAATGTCCAGCTGAACCTCTGACTTATTAATAACAAGCGTGAGCTTCTTCGATTCGGTTAGGTTGAAGGGGGGAGATTCGAGAATATGAGGATTCGTTGTACAGGCTTTTGTCCATGCGGGAGGGCATTCACCTTTAAGTACAAATTGATCAGCGATCAGACTACACTTTGATTACGTCCTGCTCAGGCGCCTTTCTTATCAGTGACACAAAGCTGTGGCTTTTCTTTTCAATAGAGGACTACTGCACAGTGATATGTGATCTCTGCCCAACGTAAAAATCCAGTAATATAGAGGAACATAATGACATAGTGCGTAATATTTTACTCACCTTCAACAGTTCCGTGCTTCATTTTGTAACTGGTTCCGGCATACTTTATGGTTATGCTCGTTCCTTTCTTCATGCATTCAGTAACGCTGAATATTCTAATACGCCCTGTGCTTGTCCTGAATTTATTTTATAGCATAAATACTTAAATAAATGTATATACCTATTGTCGTAATAAGCTCTATAGATGAAATGTGGATGACCCGTTCCCACACTCTGATTGATCTTGGCACCACGCATAATCTCATAGTTTCGTGCTTGTTCCTTCTCGGCTTCAGCTTTTCCATCCTCCTTGTCACTCTGAGTAGGCACTGTTGTACGGATGAGAGCACACATACCTCACTGTCCTCTTGGTGATCATCATTCTCCTCCTGTCCTTCATCTAACTCTTTTTCGCTCGGATCAACAACCTCTTCCTTCTCCTCTTCCCCATCATCCCCATCCTCCTTCTTTTCAGCATCCTTCACATGAAACTCTTCCGGATCTTCAATAGCTGGATTTTCATCATCTTCCGTATCATCCAAAGCGAATAAATTTCTGCTATCATCTTGCAAGAATCTGAAGAAAATGTGCTTTGAACTTAAAAGAGCAAAAACGTTATTTAACACAACTTACTCTTTCTGAGTTCCGATGATTCGATCATTGCTGTACCATAGGGCAGTCAGTAGGAAACAAGTTGAAAATATTAGCCAAAATTGAAGCAGTAGATACCGTCTACTCATGGGCGCAATCTATAAGACAATGACGAAGATGGTATGCGTCACTTTTGCACAGAGATAAGAAGGAGGATGGGAATGTGGGTGAGGCCTTCATTCAAATCATAGGTATCTGGAACATGACTAAGGGAGGATTGTTGGCTTTGCTTGTATTCAATGATGGTTTTCTTTTTGATTATGTATTTCACAACGTGGCTATCTCGTTTTACTTATATTTAGCTGGCGTTCGTTTTGCTTCTGCGAAAATAACATAAATGTTAAAAATCTTTATATATCAAAACATTACACATGAATGCATTGAATCCCTCTGTCAACTTCTGTCTTATCTATTGATAGGACCTCTTGAGGAAACAGCTTTATTTGCATGTGAAAGGACAACGTGCTCAAGCGTGCAAGCAGTATTGAGTATGACAGTGGAGAGAGGAAGAGACCAACGTTTAGAAAGGGTCTCACTATTCTTATGGGAGATATGTTTGAAGGAGAATGAGTATATTCACAACTGCGCACTATGAGGGAATGCTTTGCAAGGGATCTCGCAGTAAGTAATTAAAAATTAGTTATCGTTGCGAGATGTCAGTGACAGTGTATGTACCGTAGTGGATGGGAGAGGGAAGATTGGAAGATCAGAAGAGTTCGCCCAAGGGATGGCAGTCACGCTAGAGTATACACTTGATATGGCCTTTATACATGGTGAATAAGCAATACGCTGAACCCTTCCCACCTTTCTTTTAGTGAATAGCACGATGAAAAATCCGTTCAGAAGAAAGGTTCTACGCATTGCCCAACTAGAGGAATGAAGGTTTGGCTGTGTTCTGGTTAAATGGTCCCAAAATATTAAAAAAAGTTGACGGGTACCAAATAAAAAGTAACGGGTCCCGCTAGAATTTCGGAGCCGTTAACTAGAACAGAGCCGAATGGTTTTGTCTTCCACGGTGATTAAGTTAGAGAATAGACGAGATAAATGAAACAGGACTAGTTACAACTCGCGAGCGGTCACTACTTGCTCGCTAATTTCCGCCATGGTATTAAGGGTGGAGTTGATCCACTGTTGCAGAGCCGATCGTTTGGTCGTGGCTCCCTGGGGAGCTGTCGATGCCGTGTCTTCTTCTTCTCTCGCTGCCTTCACCGACGGATAGTAGAAAGCCGTCGAGTCATTGACCTAGATTTTCAAATTTGATCCTTAATCTTTGATTTCTGGGCAAACATATCTACTTTTAGTGATAGAAACATGCGGGAGGCGAGCACAACGACCATCACAACGGATTTACTTCGGAGATAGAGAGGATGCCACTGGGAAGCGGAGCTACAACGTACGAAACGAACTACCGGGTGAATGAGTACTCGGGTACATATGAGGAGAAGAGAAGAGTCATGAAGGTGGACGAGGGCTGAAATGGGAGAAGAAGAGGCATTAGACACTATGACACAACGAGGTTTGGTGGTTGAGAGAAGGAGTGAAGAGGAGGGGAGAAGGAGGAGGAGGATGCACTAGTAGGCAAGCGATGAAGATGGTCGATACGACAATGAGTACAACGATTAATGAAGGGGGAGGAGGGTAGTATGTAGGGTTGTCGAGGAGCAATGCGTAGTGGAAGAGTGTTGATAGAAGTTGTGAGGGTGTATCGGGGGGGGGGGGGTGATAGGTGAACAGTGTTCGTGCGTGTGTCTCAGGCCGAGGAGTGCTCGTCTACCTTCGCCGGCTTCAACAGCCTCTCCTTCGCTATGCACTTCCGCATGTCCTTCACCGTCCATCGATCCTTCGGCTTCGTGTTCAATGTTCTGCAAACAGACACTCAGTAAGAGTCGCTCTTCCTTCACTCTTATCTCCTCTCCTATCTATCTCGAGAACATCATGATCTATGGCTCACTTTTTGAGCAGTTTGAGTGCCTTCTCGGAGAAAGGCAGGAATCGTTTGGGGAGCGCGGGAATCTTTCTCTTCTGCCACTGTTCCCACTCCCAGTACTGCTTGCACATGATCGTCGCGTTCTGCCAGGGGAAGCGGCCTCTCGTGCAGAGGTAGAAGATGATTCCTGCAAATGATCCGCATCTATCCCTCCCCTCCCTCCTCTCCCTTTCTGTTTGAGAAGCGATTCATCCATACTCTATGGACTACGAGTACGCTCAACTTCACACATCATCCATCCCCTCTCTTTCTTGTGTTTACGAAGACGACGATGGACACTTGTGGAGAGATTGGAATATGAGTACTCGTTTGTCCATGCCTCCCTTTCCCCTCGCCTTCTCGGCCCTCTATTCATCTAACGCCCACGGGATTTCATTCGAGCCGCTCCTAGTGCCACTCCGTCAGACTCCTCTTCACTCCTCAACAATGGAGCAGCCAGTGGATAAAATAGAATAGAAAATACTCAATGATACAAGATCGATCACTTAGTTAAAATCAAGAAAGTTTCACACTTCCAATGTTAACCGAGTCTTCTGTCGAGATGCCTATGTCGCACGTATTGCGCATTATAAATGTAACTGAGACAACACTGTTGTTTTGCGCTTGAATGATTGAGCAGCCGAAGTGCTTAAGGGTCGGAAAGTCACGTGGAGAACGGAGAAGTGTCGTCTTACACAGGTAGAGTCTTGCAGATGGAGGAGCAAAAAGAGAAGGGGAGAGGAAGAGACGCAGAGAGAGGAGAGAGAGAGAGAGAGAGAGAGAGAGAGAGAGAGAGAGAGACTAGAAGAGTGTGACAGTTGTGAGTGTACGTGTTGGAGGTGTTGATTACATGTTGTCGTCCCTGACCCCTCGACTCACCGAGTGCCCATATGTCGATGGACTTGCTCACGTTGAGCACCTCGTTGACGACCGTCTCGCACAGTTCAGGTGCATGGTAGACGTTGATGTACTCCAGATGCTTCACAGCCGCGTCGACCTTGCGAGTCAGCCCGAAGTCCGTGAC
Source organism: Micoletzkya japonica (assembly GCA_900490955.1). Taxonomy (NCBI): domain Eukaryota; kingdom Metazoa; phylum Nematoda; class Chromadorea; order Rhabditida; family Diplogasteridae; genus Micoletzkya; species Micoletzkya japonica. Next base: position 50,270 of record LS931983.1, on the reverse strand, counting down.
TTTGACCTGAAGAAGGAAGTGATTCCCTCGGTTCTCGCCTCTCCCCGTCTCTCAAGTGTTTTCCCTCCCGCCGAACCTTCGAGTAGTCCTTCGTGTCGAAAATGAGGATGTTTTCGGCCTTAAGATTGCGGTGAACGAGGTTTTCGTTGTGCATGAATTCCACAGCAGAGAGGACGCCGAGCATCACCTTCTTCGTGTTCTCTTCGCCCAGACCTGCAATTCAATCTTGTTGAAGAAGCTGTACACCCTTGATAAGCTGTGCCTTCATCGCCGACTTGTGCGAATTTCGCAAAGGGCCTTGAATCACTTATTAGGTTGTGTCCTGTAGAAAGAGGGCTTGCGTACGTGTCTCCGTGTCAAGTCAACACCCTCACTCAGCCCTCTCCCTCTGTTCTCTCCCTCTCCCCTCTCCCTCCCCTCTCCTCCTTCCCTCTCTCCACCTCCTGTTATCTCTCCGACATCCGGGTGCAGAGGCCGCATCGCCTTCGTCATCAGCCGTAACACCGTAGCTATTCTTAGACTGAGAGGGACGGGGAGGCATTCGTTCGTTGTCTCGACTGCCTTCCCTTCACACACAAATCAAGTCTCGTAGATGGACTCATCGGAGGGAAGACGCATAAATGGACTCCCTCGAGAACAGAAGAGGAAGACGGAATGAGTGAGTAGAGTAATGCATGCACATTCTGCCCCTTTACTGCACATTCTGCACATTAGTTCTAATTGTGTTGTTCGCTGTTCACTACGAAGAAGAGCACGATGTGCTAGAGAATCTCTCAGGACGATGATCTGTTTACAAGCAGCTCGCTTAACGCGCACACACACATTCTTTCCCGTGCGGGTTATCCTCTTTTTATTGGTTGTGTCCTGCGAGATACGAAGCGACTGGTTGGCTGGTCTCTGTGTAGAGGAGACGTTTGTGCTGTCGACGGGACTTATTATTGGGACAAGAGCGGAGTATCATGTGTTAGAGTGGAAAAGCAGCGAGTCATGTGTTCGTCCGTCCCTCGTTCTTATTCCATCTCCCCCTCTCTTCCCAACCCTTCCCTTTGTCTCTCATTTTCTGATTGATGCTTATCCAAATCAACCCTCCTTCTATATGTGTTCTCTGTCCTCCGTATCCCTTACCATTCTGAGCCCGTTCGATCGCTTCCCTCAGCGATGCTTGGGGGCACAATTCCTGCACGAAGAAGTAGGCAGAGTCGTCGGCTGACTGAATGGAAACAGATAGACAGAGAGGAGTCGACGGATAATAAATCTCCGGTGTTGAAAGCGACTCTTCAGGTGTACTAAGCAAGGGAGGAAAGAAGCAGAGAAGAGAAATTGGAGGAGCTGTTGGGCAGGGATGAGAAGGGTATCGGATGGAGGAAGGGGAGATAACTGACCTGATACATGCCCTCGTACGTGTCGATGATCTGTGGGTGGGGCGACAGGAAATACGAGTAGTTGTACTCACGGATAAAATCAACCTGGAATGCTTTCATGATGAATAGTCCCTACGCAAGTGTACTCACTTGCTTCGTCTGTGGTCTCGGGAAGAACTTAATGGCAATCTTCTGCTTGCTCTGCACGTGCTCAGCGAGCTTTATGTACCCGAAGCGACCGGTGCCCAGCTGAAAACAGCTCCCGATTGAGGAAGACTAGATCTTTGTCACCATGATCTTTTTGCTGTCAACAAGTACTTTCCAGTCCACTTGAGCCTCATCAGCTAAGTCATCATACCGTACGCTCATTAGCTAATTCCCTACTTCCTCTCTTATCTCTCGTTCGGTTGACTAAGCGCTCGCTTCACTTTCGCTAATTGCTGCAAGCTCTCTCGGGTGCCATAAACTGTGTGCTATGTTGAGTCGGCGGGAGTTTGAGCAGTCAGCCCCCTCCCCTTCCCTTGAAGGTCGGGAGGTCCCCTTCTCACCTGTTTATACACTCGATATACGTCGTCGAGGGCGACCTTCTTGATCGGATCCATCGAGAGAGATCCTCTTTTGATGAAGAGACTATTCCGTCGCTTCGCACTGTCTTTTAGTTCCTCTGCTGATCGACCGTCTCGCTGCAACTAATCTTTCTCCGATAGTCTCACACAAACATCTCACTGGCTGCAGTAGCTCTCCCGCAGGACGTGCTATTCACAGAACAAGTTCACTAGACCCCCGAAATCCAAAACCAGCCGGGGCATCATAACAGAAGTGAATGCAAAGAGCGAAGTAGGGAGACGGGAAGGACTGAGTTGCAGAGAAGCGGAATGAAGTTGAATAGAGAAGAGTGGGTTCGGGCATGCGAGGGAACGGGAACGGCGATGACAGGATGGAGTGCTGTACTGACTACTTCACCCCTCCTACTGCTCTTGCTATAATGTCAAAAAAGCGACGCGTCTATGGAGATGACAGCATGGGATTGGACAAGGGACGAACAGGGAGAAGCGAGAGGAAAAGGAGGGGAAGGAAAGGGCTGGAGGGAGGGACACGAGATGTAGACACGATTTGGAATGAAATGCCGACGACGACAGAACAGGGCGTATCTTCTCATCTCTCTCCGTCCGCTTTCATTTCAGTTCTCGCTTAGGTTACAGCACGTATTCATCTCCCTCCTCCCCTCTCATTCTCTTAATCCCTCTCACCTTCCAACACATGCGACTGCACTTGTGTGCACAACAACAAAGCTGTTGGAAGAGGGCGCAATTGATGCAATCTAAGCTAATAGATAACGGCATTGCCGTGGGAATCGGATGACGAGAGGCTAACGAAAGAGGGGACATCGCTCACCCCGAGATAGAAGGGATGGTTAGTGTCGGAGGTTGATGGATGCTCTTCGGAGGATACGGTATGAGAGGAGGCATTGTGAGGGGATACGGTAGGTGCCCGGCAGGGGGAGGGAGTACGGTACTTGGTGCCCGTGCCGAGGGTCGGTCTACGTGCGGTGAACTCCTCGCTGTGCTTCGGTGTAACGGCGTGCGTTTCATCCGAGCACTCGCTCTTCGTTCTGTTCAGTTGTCGTCGATGCACTCGCACGTTGCGGTCTCCAATCGAGTTCCGAGGGGTCTCCATGCTCTTCTTTTTGAACAACTCGAAGACCTCGGCCTTCGTCTCGGGCTGTCCATCGTCCGTGAAGAAGGGCGTAGTATCAGTCTGCGAGGGTCGATGGGAGGAAACGGGCGGAGTGGGAGCCTTCTTCGATCCGAGCTTGTTCCATATCTTGTGCATGGCCGACTATTCCTCGATGGAGACAGAGTCGACTCGAACAGCCGTGTGATTGACTGAGTCCCATGCAGCAGTCATTTCTCCTCTACCCCTCTCCCTCCCCTCCTCCTCCTCTCCCACTCCATCTCCCCCATTCCTCCTCTTCCATGTGGCGGAACAAAAGACCAGGAGCTCTTCACTCCGTCTCGACACTAAGACGTGTCATCGTCCATTAGGGAAGGCTCACATGAGCGGCATTAGAAGGGGGCTTCTACCGTATACCCAGAAAGGATAGGGCAAGGGCAATATGCCTCTAATGCGCTATATAATGCACTGTAAACAGTACTTGTTCAGAGATCAAGATTTAATAATAATAGTCGTCTTAGAGATGTAAGTCGAATTGTTTGCACTTGAAGGCGATAATAGATCAGTAGGGTCAGGGAGCGATAACAACACTTGTTGACACGAGAGGAGAAGAGAGATGATGGAGATGAGGGAGATGAAGGAGAGTAGGGACACTACAGTCAGTGGAGGAGAACAAGGATTAAGAGAGGTAATCGAGAGGGGGACAGAGACTAATCAGTGAATCGGCACGAGGAATGTAAATGGTAGAAGGGAAGGACGGACGGGCACGAGAGGTAAAATAGAATGCAAGTCGCGTGAGTCGACCGAAAAGGCTTATCTCGAAGGAGAAGAGGCAATCTCGAGAGGGATACAGGGAACGAGCTTGGCAGCCCCGCCAAGTCCCCTCTGCATCCCCTAATCTACTACTCCCCCTCCCTTCTCCCTCCAACCTTAACAAGCCCCTCCATCGACGAACATCCCCCATTTCCCTATCCCTCCCTATACCCTATCCTCTTCCACTTCACTTCAACTCTCTCAACCGGGACGGCATAGCCGCTGCATTACTGCACTAACGCATTTACTGCATGCGAGGCGATTTATGAGCGTGATATTGCGAGAAAATAGGAGAGGAATGAAGAGGCGGCGGGAGGAGTGAATGCTCAGATGACTGCCAGATGAAAGTTTTCGAATGTCCGCTCTTACGGAGACGAAATGTCGAGGAGGAAGGAGATGATGGAAGGGAGAGGAGAGGATAAGAGTGAAGAGATATGGACGGAGCATCTTTGGTGGCGTGAGCCGTTTTGTGTGTTTGCAGAGTGTGAAGATAGTCGCCAACCACCGCCCCGTATCATCACTTGGACTCGTACAGATCCCTCTTCGAAACGTTCTTCCTGCACGCACGTTCGGCATTCCATTCGTTGTGTGCGAAGGGGGGAAGAAAGTTCTCACTCGACGAGGATCGACCATCTCTCAACTCTTCCCTCCTCAACTCCACTCTCTTTCCCTCCTCTTGCAGAAGACACGACCGCTTGCTGCACAACTTCCCATACGAATTTCGACGGTTGTCATAACAAAGGCATTGTCTCTCGGAGAGAAGAGAGAGGATTCATCCTGAGAAGGAAAGGCAGACGGAATAGTCATAACAGGACGTGACGGATAATTGTAAGACGAAGAAGAAGAAGAAAAGGAGGAAGAAAGAGTCATTAAGACAAAGGCGAGTATGCACATAGCAAGGAACGCATAGTGAGGAGAGGAAGGAGAGCGATGAGAGATGAGTTGATGAGGAAAGGAATATCTCCATGAGTTGACGGGCTGCGCGAGACGCACTCAAACAGAGACGAACGGAAGGGGCATAACAGTTTCTTGCGATTCCCTCTCCCTGTCTCATCTCTCTACTCTCAAAGCTGAAGCTGCTACCTGCGGCTACTTGATAAGATAGAGAAGCTCGTGTGACTGAAAGACAAGACGACCTGAGAATGTGGCACAGTAGACACCGTCGAGACAAGAACCTTTGAGAGATAAACGGAAGATGAAGCAAAGGGCGAATTAGACGGTATGCTGAGTAGCCTTCCCCTTTCTGCTACGCGGACGGGAGTGTAGGATTGCTACGCGTCGTCCGCAAATAACCATATCTTCGTCCCCTTCTTCCCCTCATTAGCTACGTCATCAAGTCCTCTCTCACACATACTCATCTCTCCATTGCATATTCATCCCCTCATTCATCTCTCCCCTCTTTCTCTCTCTATCCTCACTTCATGCAACAATCGTCTTCGTACCCCTGTTTTGTTTCCCTTCTCTCTACCGTTCTATGCCTGAAAGCGCGTAGTCCGATATTCCCCAAAGAGCCGTGAAGGGACCTCTCACCTTGCTACTCGACTTCTCGGCAGCCCGCTTGGCTAGTTGTTCCTCGTTGAATGAGATGGACTTGCGTATGGGTCCGTCGGTCTGGTCTCCTCCCTTTCCACTAGTTCCCTGGTCGCCTCCTCCTCCCAGTCGAAGGGTGCGCAGACGATCCTTAAAGTGTCTCTCGTCGTGAGAACTATGAAAACAACTCACTCAGGTCACAATGGTTGCAGAGAAACACAAAGAGAGAAGACGGAAGATGGGAAAAGAGGAGCAAAGGGGAATGATGACATGAGTTACGGATGTGCAAAGAGGGTGTACGGTAAGGATAAAGAGAGGAAGAGAGAGAAGGGGGGAAAGGGAAGTGGGCTGAGCGCCGTTCGGATAAGTGAATGTGCAAGTTATCGGTCTGTTTGAGAAGCGTGGCGAGAGGGAGCGAAGGCGCACGTGAGGCTCATTGACGTACGGGGACGGTTGCATTCCGACTCCGTTTATCCCCCTCCCCTTTGTCTCCCCCCCCTTACCCCCTCCCCTCCCCACCCAAAGATAGTTCCCCAATAAGCCCGGCTCTCTTCTCATTTGACCCTCTCCCTCGGCCATCTACATGCCTTCCGAAACAAAGGCCACCATTCGTCTTCCGTACCAATATCTGTCAGCGTGTCCCCGAGGGACAAATGAGGAGTGGGCTGGGGAAGAAGGAGAAGAAGAACATGGCTACGACTTCCGCTTCCAGAGAGTGAACGATGGATGGACACAACGGCAGAGATCGGACATCACTATGAGAGATATGCACGAGTTGGTACCGTAGGAATAGGAGATAATACGAGAGCATAGGTTATTGGTAGAGTGCAATGCAGAGGGGAAGGTACAGCAATGAGGCAAATATATTAGAGGGAAGATGGTATACCGAACGTGAGAAGAGGAATGATGAAATGATAGGATGGGAAGACTGACCTTGAGACTGTTCTTGATCGGTCTCGGGGGGAAGTTATTCGTCCTCGTTGCCTTCGGCGGCGGCGGTCGCTCCTCAGTACTCGAAGCACTCGCCATTCCAACGACCGGAGGCAACAATCCAAAGTCCGAGAGCTTCCTGAAAGAGGAGTATTGACAGGACACGATACGGTAGGAGAGGAACGGGGAAGAATGAGGAAGAGGGACACAGAGAGAGTCTACACGCTCTTCTGCCTCACACTCCCCTTTCGAGGACTCGTGTTTTTGTTAGGGAACTGGCGACACACCGCACATAGTTTATGGGTAAGTGGGAGCGATGAATGGAGGACGAAGAGGAAAGCAGAGGAGGTTGACGGAGAGAGAAGAGAGAGAAGAGGAGGAGAAGGGGAGGGGAGGAGGACTGAGAATGAGACCGAGCACTGCACACGATGCCGTCGTGTTCATTCGCCAGTATACCCTCATATCCCCCTCCTCTCCTTCTCTCCCCTCTCCCTACCCTCTACAACTAACTCAATCGCTGCAGTACTGCCTTTGATGACTCCGTCATTCTCCCCTTCTCTCACGACCGCCCTCAATTACTCGAAGAGAACGCTACAGCAAACAGAGCAGAAAAAAGAAGAAGAGGAGGACTTGTTCCTCGTTCGTGTAGGGAAGGAAGACACGCAGACAAGGGGAGGTCTCGTCCTCGAGAGATTAATCAAAACGAGTAGAAGAGGAGGGTTCTCATGGACGAGACTCATAGCTTATTCTCAACGTTTTTGGGCCGACTATTCAGGGAGGGGAGTGAAAGGGTATTGACACGAGTGAGTGTATGCCCCCGTTCGAACTTCTTCTGTGAGGCGAGGCGAGGAAATGGGACGGCTGTCTAAGAATGGAACAGGCAAAAGCAATTTCTCCTTTCTTTCTCGCGAGAGTCAACGCTTTCCGAACAAGCGGATGGCGAGGACTTATCGGGTGATAGGGATAAGAGAAGGAGTTGGGAGGGGGGAGAGAGATAGAGGTATGCGAGTGGCAGTCTCGATGGGGCAGTATCCGATGACTCTCCCTCTTGAGATTGACGGGAAAGGCTCGGGAGTGATAGAAGGGAGAGAAGCGACAAGTCTTCACAAGGCTAAAAACTGCTGCAGCACACAATTCCCCTATTGGCTAAGGCAGACCTTCGCTGCTGTTTCTGCATGACTGATCCATCCGCTTGTGTCCCCTTTTCCGTTTCGGCATATGAAGCGACGGTCTCTCCTTCGCCCACACTCTCTCACCGTTTCGTTGACCTTCCATTCATTCTCTGCTTCCCTCTCTCCCACTGTCGCTAACTGTTCGCGTATTCAGACGTTAAGAGGGGGAAGCAGGGGTGGCAAGGGGGAAGAATGAGAGTCTAAAAAGAGAGAATGAATAGAGATGGAGGTCATGGTGGATGGGAGGGGGAAGAGACAGACAGAGTAGGATACCACGGGACGCATGGACGTAGTGAACGAGGAGTGGGGCAGGCTATCGGATTACCCTCCTCTTCCTCATGAAATCGTAAGCACTCCACGCTTCGCAACTACCCTCCTCTTCCTACAGTATGCGACAAGGGGAGAACAAAGACGGGTCCATTGTTGTTGAGACCACTCTCTCGCTCGCTCGTACTGGGAGGACTACAAATGGAAGTGAAAGGAGCGGCCAGGCAGCAAGCATGAATGGGCACACACGAAGCGTATCGTACCTTTGCTCGGCTAATCGCTTGTCCTCGCTGACGACTCCGTACAGAATACCGTACTCGCTCATGCTTCGAGTACACGCGAGAGTGTGTTGGGGCTGAATGAAGCACACAATAAGAAGTGACATTTGCACACGGACTATACAATCTATAGTACGTATTCCTGGAAGGAGGAGCACATGTTGTCCAGACCTACAGTATCCCCAGCCCCATACCCCAGCTCACCTTCAAACCGCTCCTCGGACTCTCGTTCTTCTTCAACATCGTTCGCCTGAAAAGAAAGCAAATAAACACGGAATCGTAGAAATGCAATAAATGCCAGATTTGGGTAGCCTACGCAAAAGGAGGGAGCGTGTTTCTTGTGTGTGCAGTGAGATGAAAGCGTTCGGGGTTATGAACATACTGCTTGAGATGATGTAAGGGGTGTCTATGGACAGGGAGGCTTTGACGTAGACACTGAAGGGGACGACTCTCGGTTTGAAGCTGTGCGAAATGAGAAGTGAAGGACCGAAGACAAGACAAGACAAGACAAGCACTACAAGAAAGCAATCTCGCGCTTACGACCGGAATATGAAGGGGGACCAAGAGGATGAAGCAGGAAGAGCTCAAGTGTGTACCAGTAGAGACACGGGTCGTCCTTATGTCGAGAATAGTAGCCCATCGGAACTGACGATATCACGATGCCCGGATTGATAACTGCCCTATTAGCTTTTCTCTATATACCCTGTCCCTGCTTGATATGCATGAAATTCTAGCCACTACATATGTCAAGACACCCGCTACAAAGATTAATGTATTTCCAAGTTTCCACGAGCGAGGCACTGTGTTTTACTGGTCCATCTGTCCTTGTCAATATCTTAAAAATAATCGAGACACGCTTCCTGGTAATAATGTCGTCGATATAAGGATTCTTTTACGTGGAGTACAGTTCTTTTCGTACAGCGTTATATTTAGCCTAGGTATGTAGTACGAGGCTTCTTTTATTGTGCTGCAGAAGCCCTGATACGAGGCATTGCTATCTTTCGACGGGGGATTAGCTACGTCACGAGAGAGGAAGACTCTCTATGTGTGTGTATGGAAGCAGTAATCTCTATCCTTCCTCCCTATTGCCGAGTATACACTCATCCTCAACTTCTCTCAATCAGGCAAATGCCCGCAGGAAATTGTTGCCTCGAAATCGACTCAATCACGGGCCCACCTAACAGCCTTTTTCGTACTACAAAAAACAGGATGGTTCTTGGTGTTGGGCAGCACGCATATTGTATTGCGGGAGTCTCGCGTACAACTGAGAAACCTCCTATTTTCTTAGAGTAAGTAACTCACACTCGACGAACTCTTTTGGCTTCGATTGGAGACGGACTTCCGTTGGGGCCGTTTGACGTAGAGGGAACAGCACACAACTCGGGGTCCGGACGATCCGTTTGGTAACTGGAAAGGAACGAGAACTGAACTGACGACACATGTTTGATCAGATTGGACAGGGTCATGTATCTTGCAGGGGGGGCAACGGGGTCGGACTCACTCATTGATGACGACCGTCTTCTTCCTGGTCGGACCAAGGGGAGCATCGGCTGTGGAGACTGCGTAGGTCTTGCGACGGGAACGACTCATTGACTGAATGAAATAGAGGGGGGTCACGTGGAGGCAGAAGGGACAGGAAGCAACGACGGAAATATGTATGTATCGGAAGGAGGGAAGAGGGACGAGAAGCCCTGCTACGGCCTTTGGAGGCAAGGCAACTATGCGCAATCAATTATCAGAGATAGGCATCCGAAGGATGACACGCTTTGCACAGACTAGAGGCAGACGTGCTTACGGAGTAATCGAAACAATATGGCAATGCTATCGCAGCACTCGCAGTCGAGAGCTGAGTCAGCGCTTATTCACAGTGAGGTATTGAATGGACGAGGTGTCCAGGAGGTGAATACTCGGAATGAAGTGAGTCCCCTACCGACGTCGACGGGTTGAGAGGGAGAGAGTAAGAGTAAGAAGAGCAAACCGTTGAGAGGAGGGCGAACGGAGAGCGAAGAAGACGAACGAAGAAGAAGGAGAAGCGACAAAAGGACTAAACGAAGTCCCCGTCCGCGTATCTCTGTGTAGACGGCAAAAGGAAGCGCCGCATTTCCGGCTCGGCCTTCCCTTATTCCACACTTGTGACGACGCCTCTCTCGGCCCCTCTTTAAGCCCCAACGTGCGAATTCAAAGGACAAAGTCCGCTCTAACTAGCCGCAGGCATCAGGCACACCATGTTTATTTCTAAGTATAAACCTTTATTCATGTCTGAGGAACTAAGCTATGCACACGTCAATCTTCATGGGAACGCGGTCTATATAATAATGAAAATCAAGTAAGAGTTCTAGGCTTGTAGACTAAAGGGGGAGAGGTGAGAAATGCAGGGCGAGTGAATATGGGAGGGAGGGATGATCACAAGGTATGGGATGTGCTCATATGGGAGGGAAGCGATAGAGGGAACGATGGAGAGATGTGAGAAGCGGGAGAAATGACGGTTGAATAAGGCTATAGGGGATGGAAAAGCTTGATACTAGAAGTACCCGGAGTGAGGCACAAGCAAGACTGTAAGACAGAGAGGAGAGGAGTGAGCAAAGGCTGAGGGAAGTGTTCCCGTAGGTAATGAGAAAGAAACAAGATGGGAGTCGGATGACCTCGATGGAAGGAGACAACCGATAACGACATGGTTATGAAGGGAAGAGGAAGACACCGGGTAACGGTAGATAAGCAGGATATGAAAAGACCTATGGTTGTATGGCCGATGGACGAAAACAGCGGGAATGTGGGGGAAGCAGTGATAGATGAGAAATACTGGAGGAGGAACTGATAACAAGAGGAGACGAGAAGTATCGACGACACTGTGGTTGGTAGTAAGGAGAATAGGAGGACTTAGGAAGGGCTGGGAACAGGAAATAATTAGGGGGTAAACTAATAGGAAGAGCGCTTTCAACAATCGAAGACCGGACACTCGGAACGGAAGGGGGTTACAATAAGGGAGGAGAATAACAAAGAGGAGAGTCTATGGAGGGAAGTGTTCGACCTTCCGCTCAGGTAGAGTTGTCCTCCCTTAAGGACGAGTTCGACCTCTCCCTTGAGGGAGGCTACTACCTCTACTAGAAGGAAAGGCTCACTCCGCCTCCTTATCTTCCTCACTCGAATCAGTCACAACAGTCTCATCAATGACGGTCACGCCGTTGGTGGTAGGCGGAGTCTTCAGAGAAGTGTTCGATGCGGACACCTTCAGCAACTGGGCCGGGAGGTACTTGGACACGGCACGAATCCAATTCGGCTCACTGCCTACTGATACGAGAATGCGCTCGTACTGACTGCCCGACTTGGACTCTCCCCGGATTTTGCGACGACGAAGCCAGCTGCAATGGGTACTTGAAGGGGGGCATACTGGATACTGTGTAGAGGTGTAGTTGTTAAGCCATGCAAAAGACAGACAACCGAACATATCATCATGCCTCAGCAACTGGTCCAGAGGTCCGTTCTCGCGGTCGTCTTTGCCATCTTCGATCGATACAATGACCGTATCCTGGACGTTTGAGTAGATTACCCGTGTCTCCTTCTTTATGACTTGTCGTTTTCTGTGCCTGGAATATACACGCACATGCACCACATCACACACACAGAACATGCATTCATCTCTGAGATTCTCTCTCCCGAGAGTTAGTGAGTGAGAATTCTGCTCGTTTGACCATTAGGCAGCCTAACTCCAGGGCGAATTATTGACTAAGCCATTCACGGAAAGCCGTAAGCACTTCTCTCGTAGAGATAAGATGACTATCCCTTCTCTGTAAAATAACTGAAGGTGGAATTCACTCAGTTAGGGGTCAGAACAAAACAGAAAACATGATGAAGAGTGGTAATTATGTGAACATGCCTTGATGGGATGTGAACTATGGCATTATAGTTAGAGCATGCGGGGAAAGGATGGGATAAGAAAAAGAAAAGGGATAAGGAAGTGACGAACTTCTCTCGTTTGTCGTGTAGAATGTGGTCCACGACGAATGTCTCGAATCCGAACATCAAGAAAATCGAGAGGAGAGACACCTAAAATTTAGCCGTCATCAGATTGCACATTGATATTGCTTGCACATTGCTTTAATGGTAAGTGATAATATCCTATTCTCTGTTCTCTTTTCTTGATTCATAACTATGCCCTGCACAATTTTCAATTTGTATATTTTGCTTCGGCTCATCTAGAGATCTTTCTGCCTACTAGAGTTTACGTATGATGCGCATCAAGATTATGCGTTGGATGCCTAATGCTTATCCATCTCTTCACACATCTAGTCAATCCCTCCCGTCCCTTCTGTTACCATGACGAGGAGCAGTCTGTACTCGAAGTAGGGAATGGGGTCGTATTCAAGGAACCAGATGACCCAGTCGGATGGAGTCAACACGATGTACAAATTGATCTATAATTATGAACTTAATGACTTCATTAGGACATCCTGAGGAGTATTGAGCGTTGTAGTATTCAATAAGAGCGACTTACGAAGGTGAGAAGGGTGATGAGAATGCACATCAAAGGATTGTGGAAGATGGTCTGTCGATAGGGTGCCCCCTTCGAGTAGATAACAGCGATGGCCAGGTATTGGAAGGCCGAGATAGCGAAGATCGCTGTACCCTGCAAAGAAGATCGATAGTGGCTGCAAGTACGGGAGGCTCTGCGTGCCTGCATCGAATTCTTGTCCTCTTCGTCCTCATCAGCCGGGATGACGTAGGGAGTGAACCACGGCTGATTCGCCGTCACCACGAACATCAGAATCTGCAAAACCCTGTCATCAGATTGGGTCTTATGAGAGTGTCCAACCTGCGAACATGCAATGATGAAGAGTTGGCCGACAATGGAGATGACACTTCCGACGGAGAGAAGACGAACGGGTGGAGGAATAGCCGAGAGATGCTCACAAGCCGGAGTCCTACCAAAGACGATAGCAATCGTTGTGATGAGAGCCAGATCGATGTAGAGGAACTGCAGTGGACTTGTCACTGTAGCGTACTATGGATGGACTACCTGCATGTCCGTCAGGTTCGTCGAGAGCCAGTACAGCTGCATTATCGTGATGAACTGCGTGAGTGAGTAGCCAGCCATGTACCTGGACGTTTTCCTTTCTTCTAGAACATACCGGGAAAGAGGCTCACTTGAAGATGCCGAAACTCGTGACTAAAGCTGCTCGACCCTCTCGAATGACTTCGGGCACGCAAGTGATGTTGGCGATCTGTATGGAACTATTGAAATCTACCATTACCCAAGAACAACCTTCGATGTGAATGGAGCGGCAATCGATGCTTCAGCTTCGGAGAGCGAGATGCCTGCATGGGCAGCCTGCAATACGTCTCGTTCGTATAACCATTACTATTTAACTTTAAAGGCAATGGAGAAGTGAATTGTGTTCATTCTCCCTCCACGACAGACCTTGAGAGCAGCGCAGTCGTTCGCTCCGTCTCCACACATCGCTACAGTGTAGTCCACTCCCTGCAGGCTGTTCACCAGTTGCTTCTTCTGTTCTGGTGCCATTCTCGCGAAGACATCGCACACGCAGATCAGCTTGTCGATCAGTTCGGGATACTCATGGGTGATCACAGCGAAGGTTGGACCTGAAGGACAACCTCATCATACATCTGTCTTGGTCGTACTTTGAACTGTTGCATCGGATAGAAGCTGTACCAACACGAGAATGGCGACGTTAGTCGCGTGTTATGTAGACACAGCAGTAAGGAGGAAAGCTTACCGGAAATGGCGACGTGATAAGAAGAATCGATCATGTTGCGGACCTCCGCATCGGAGACGAATGATCCATCATCAAGAATGTCTTCAGAAGACGAAACCGACTGCAATCACATAGAATTATTCGCGATCACGGTAGAGTTTCCTCGGTGCTTACCTGCTTGAGAGTCAAGACAGTCCTTCCCTGTTCGTCCTTCTCATCGGGAATGTGTTCGAGTAGATACGCCTTCTTGTCCGGTCGAATGATTCCGCACTCGCGAGCCACACTCATTCCAGTCAGCAGATTATCTCCGGTCACCATGATCGTACGGATTTTCGCACTGCAAGTAATTGTTGTTACCGTGCCCTGCGAGGCAATCAGCTGTATCTCTAATTACTATCTTGATTTCTTTCATGCTTCTGTTCATAAAACTCTCGACTGAAGCCTGTATGTCGCTTGTACCCCTACTTGTACCCCATGTATGTACATATCACAAATGGTAATTACAACGAAATGAATGGTAATTACAACAACTTCGAAATTAGAATGAAAGTGTGAGAGAGGATGATTGTTTGAAAAGCGGGTGATAAGTATGGAGTAGTCGTTGCATTTTCTATGTTGTATTTTTATATTCCTTCTGCAAAGGGATACAAAAGTATTCACCGATTGAGCTGGTTGATAACTCCAAGGGTTTGGGGCTTTACTCGATTCTCCATCACGACCAGTCCAAGCATTTCGAGATTCGTCTCAACCTGGAGCCAGATGCATATAATTATCCTTTGTACTCTCACTCAAACTATAATGTAGTCAAGCATTTCAATATTCGTCATCAATCATGTTGTCTCACCTGATTACGGGGGACTTTGGAAGCCTTGGTGAATCCGATATCGAGAACTCTCCTTGCCACAGCGATCAATCGATAACCGTGTTGAGCATACTGGTTGACAACAGTGATGTAGTCAGCAGGCACTGTCTCCGGTCGACAGAGCGATTGAATCATCTCCGGTGCTCCTTGAAAGAAAGGTAAGAATTAAATGATTTGCTTCTAATCCTTTTCTAGGAAAATCACAATAAATCTATTCGGCACCCTTTGAGTAGAGGATCATTTTGTGCTTGTTATCCGATTCCGGAGATCCGACAATGACGGACATCCGTTGAAGACTCGAGCTGAAGCAAATGATCACATATGCAGCTTTTCGAGGTGCTACCTGAATGTGAACTGTCGCAGAATCGTGTACTCGTTCGAAGTGTACGTATGGCCCTCGGGAGGTCGCAGAATCGACGGCTGCACACTATCAAATAATCCCGTCTCCTGCTCCGACTTCTCGCTTCCCGACTCTGCAATTGTCGAATACATAAAGGCATAGGTTTAACAACATTAATGCAGAAACCTAACGGTGAAACTTTCTTACCAATTGGTTCCTCGATGGTCCATTTGGTTTGATTGAACAGGATCAGATCGAGAGGGTCTCCGTTTAATTTTCCATCGATTCTGCAAAATGTTACATTATTTTCTGTATGTAATTTTTTGTGCGAATGAAAGTACAACCACGATACGAACTCTTGGCCACAGCAAAAAGAAACCGGACACGAGTCTTCGAGAAGAAGTAACAAGAGAGTTAAGTAAAGGGCAGAACAGAGACCTGAGCACGATCGATCGACTACACTTTTGACGATAAACGAAAGGAACGCGCATTTTGCAGTTACTTTAAACGAGAAGTGATAGAGAGTGCGTAATGATAGGCGAGTAGGGAAGAAGGGACGCATGCTATATGTACACCATGTAAGACCTCTCCAACTGGAAGACCCCGTCGTCCGATCTACCCGAGACCAGGGCATCGTCATTAGAAGAGGAAAAGGCAAAGGCTGACCTCAAACGGGGCTATGGGCCAGTGAGAGGAGTGGAAGGAGATGGTATACTCGCCTTGTGAGAGAATGGCACGTAGCGATGGCCTTGACGAGTTCGCCGTTGTGGGGAAGATCCGTCGGGTCCATGTTGCTGAGTTCTCCCGTGAACTTGTTGCTCTTCGTACGCTTCGAACGACGAACAGCGAGCATCGACTGAAAAGAAAATACAGGAGACTTGAACTATCAACAACGTTCTTCAATGAAAGGTCTAAGGGCGTGTAAGTCTAGATACTAACGAGAAAGTCGAGTCCGTCCTCAGTCAGAGTTCCCGTCTTATCGAAGCATACGAC
The DNA here is from genome assembly GCA_900490955.1 of Micoletzkya japonica. Taxonomy (NCBI): domain Eukaryota; kingdom Metazoa; phylum Nematoda; class Chromadorea; order Rhabditida; family Diplogasteridae; genus Micoletzkya; species Micoletzkya japonica. The sequence goes on along the minus strand of LS931983.1, from coordinate 34,339 downwards.
GTTGATTGCTCCACACGTGTTAATGGTCGACGGCGAGATACAAAAGATCTGTTTGTCCTTGAGCCTTGACTTCGCGTTGATGATTCCCACACTCATCGCAGCTGCAATACTCAATCATGACATAGTGTAAACTGTAGGTTGTCTGTCCGTTTTGTGTTACGACTGACCGGGTAAAGCCGGTGGAACGACGATCGTAACAATGTCGAGGGAGCGGATGAGGATCTTCTTGATGTCGTTGTGACGCAGCACCATGATGACAACGGTGTACGCGAATCCACACAGGGCGATGGCGGCGAGGAAGAGGACGAACTGTAAAACTTTCGGCTTAGACAACGAAAATATCATTTGCTGGACCAACCTCTTATATTAATTCGTGTTAAGGCTCGTTAGTCCTATTAGATTACCTTGAAGAGATCCCTCGTGAATCGGAAATCGACGGGCTTCGGATACATGATAGATCGAACGAGTTGTCCCTTGAGAGTCGAGTAGGCAGTTCTCACGACGATGGCCTGTATAGATTTCCATGCAACCTTGCCAATAATATTTTTTTAAATATAGTCTACACTACCTTATTGTGTAACGCCAACTGTATGGCTATCATCTTCCCTCTTAAATATAGAGTAACCTCATTGTGAAAACTCTACAGTATGCCTACCACCCCATCTCTTAAGCTGCAGTAATCTCATAATGTAATGCATACAATATTCCAACCACACCATCCCTCAAAGGGTAATCTCTACAGCATGCCTACTATCCCATATTTCAAGCTACACTGACCGCGTTTTTTAATGTCTACAGTAAACGTCCACTCCATCTCTCAAGCCACAGTAACCACATAGTGTAATGCATACAGTATACCTATTACAAGCGCCAAAAACTTTGAGAAAACCCGGAACTGGAATAAGTCAATACCTATGACGCGCTCTTCTCCTTTGAGAAAAAGTCATTTATCGGTTGTCTCGGACCTCTCTCAAAGAAATATGATGCTTTTGGTGCAAATAACGAACGTCTAAGATTTATACAAGGATTTGAAATATGCTACAGGTGTGTAAAACTTCATGGCGCTTGTAATACCACCCCATCTCTCAAGTTTACCTCATAGAGTCTACTGTATTCCGTATCCCTCAAGCTACAGTAACCTCATTTTGTAATGCCTATAGTATACCTACCACCCCATCAGTCCAGCTACAGTAACCTCATAGAGTAATGCCTGTTGTACACCTACCATCCCATCACTCAAGCTACAGTAACCTCATAGAGTAATTAGCGTAATTCTATCCAATCCTATTGCGTACTATGTGAAAGTCTTGGCGGTAGTGATCTCAAAAAGCATTCACTCTCTTTGATATCTTGGTTTAGACGAAATGGCGCTCTCTCTAAGTGCGAAAAATCTGCTAAACAACGTAACTCGTAAAATTGAATTATAAGTTCCGTTTTCCTCGACTATATCACCCATCTTACAACCTACACCAACCGTATAGTGTAATTCTTACTCAATGCATGCTCCTTTGACCTTTTTGAAAAATACAGTAATCCTATAATGTGCAGTACAATTTGTTAGCCCCGCCAAACACTAATCAAAAATATCATCAACAATTAAATACCTTCACAGGCTGTCCTCCGTAGAATCTCGTCTGTAGTATATTCGTTCCACAGTAGAGAACGTGTTTGGAGTGCTTTTCGAAGTTGAATCTTACTTCTCCGTGAGTATTGTCCTCATCGATACGACTCAGAGCAACCTGAACAAGATCGGTATGTATCCATATTCGACCGTCTTTTATCAGTGTCACCTTTCCGCCTGTCTCTTTCTATCAACCGATGATAATAGGCTATAAACCTACAGAAGCGCTTATCAGCTGTGAAGGAAAGTTGAATTTTTCGCGTTGCTCGTGACAGATTGATTGGAAGGGGAACGACAGATGGGGTAGGGGGTTGGGTATCTTCGAACCTTAGTAATGGGAACCGACTCTCCGGTCAGCATGCTCTCGTTTACGATCACCGTTCCATTCATCAGTACTGCATCACATTGAAGAATGCATCCGTGGCGGGGAATGATGATGACATCTCCGACGACCAACTGAAGAAATCGATCAATGATCTGTGGAGAGACGTCCTTATCAGGTCAGCTTCTTCCTAATCGGATAAATAATGGAATAAAAACGAACGTCTTCCGACGATACGACTTGGGTTTCTCCGTTTCGAAGGGTTTCGACTTCTCCCGTTGAATGGATCATTGCCCGCAACTTGTTCTCCTGCTTTCTGCAAGAACAGTGCTTTATGCATGTCCGCACTGCCAAGTAGCAAACACAACTTACCTCATCTGGTAGACATCGGTTACGATCGAAATGAGGGACATGAGTACAATGACAGTGGCATACGCAGCATACTGATCCGAGTACCATACAGCCACACTGAAGAGATGGTAACCCCCTGGTAGTACTATCAATGTGTACCTGAAGACTTGGAAGATGTAGAAGGGAGTGATGGCCTCTTTGAAGAGGAGGATATAGATGGGCTTGACCTTCACTTCGATCAGATTGATTCCGTAGGTGACTCGACGACGTAGAACCTAGACAGATCTCTGTTGTCGAGTTCGACTAGATCAAATGCAGACATCTCTACTATCTACTATCTAACTGAGATCTCTTTCCTTGTCTCTCCTTCATTCCCGGAACTCACTTCTGCCGTAGACAGTCCCGTAGGCGTATTGTAGCTGATAACGGTAGAGATCTTCATCTAGAAAGGATTGCTTCGCTTGGATAACTAGGAAGTCGCTTACATCGCTGTCCACATCGGAAGGGGTTACAAACTTTCCCTCGTTTTCGAGCCACACGTACTTCATCTTGCGAAACGTGAACCACCGGATGTGATCAACCTTAAATGAAAACGTATCGTGGAAACACCGTCTTCTATATGTTACCTGCATCATCGTTCCTCCATCTCCACTCGGCAATTCAAGATACTGTCCTGGTTCGGCCTTCGTTATCTTGACGGTACGGATTTGCTTGACGTCATGATCGTCACTGAAGCGAGTGGATTCATGCTAATATGTGTAAGCAGTTAAAAGTAAGTTCGCTTACACAACAAAGATGAGGTCAGCGACATCGAGAGTACAAGCAACGGATCGACAAGAGATGTACAAGTTCTCAAACCAGTGAAGGAGCAACCGGAAGATGCCGAGAGTACAGATGCAGCTGGCATAGAAGAGGACCTGAACTAGGTTTGGTCAAAAAGTTGAGATGAGAGTATCTGTCTGCTAAGCATGAAGTAGCCACCGTCTTTGCTCGAGTGGTACGGTATCCGGAGATGGTGATGGTGTCCTCCCCGGAGGGAACCTCAATGGCAATTCATAGCCTCACCCCACCAACTCATTTCGTACCTTGGCAGTGTGAGTGGGCGGTTCTCCCATTCCGCCGTAAGACGAGATGGAGGAAAGCGAGTCGCGAGAGTTGCTCAGTAGTGGACGACGTTCGTTCGACTGAACAGGGCAAGTGAGAGAGAAGGTGGATGTGCGGCAAGGCGGAGTCCTTCTCTATCGTCTATTCCATCTCTCCTCCCACTCTCCCCTTCTGCTGATAGTGATCCCCTTCGCGAAGCTTCACTTATCGTTTCCCGAGCATAACAATTTGATTGGACCCAAGTTCAGACACCTCTGGACCCGTTCGAATACACTATACACCATTTGAACTTTAGGAAGCCCAGTTTGATGCTTAGTATAAGTAGATCTCTGCCGCAAACGGTTTCATCAATCAACGTCAAGCTATTCGAATCATTTCCTGCGTAGCAAATACATTAATTTTATGTGGAAGAACATCTGAATTTCAATATTCAATGAGCAACTTCATTTAAACCAGATATCCTGACTCTAAAATCCAATTATATTCTCTATACTCCGAAAAGTGAAAGGAAAAGTGTTTATGCGAACCGCATAAACACCGACCGCGCTGCAGAGAACAGTACCATAGAATGACATACCGTGGACGCCCGGGGAAGCATAACTTGTCGGTTGATATTCTAGCAAGACTAGAACCCAGGGAGCTGGAGGGGAAAGCGATTAGGAATGGGGTAATGGTAGTGAGCTGCTTGAGGGAGGCCATTGTCAGCGTGCCCTCCCTAACCAGGCGGGAAGAGCGTCCCTTGGCTTGCCACTGGGCTCAGTTTGCGATAGGCGGGGAATATTACGATTGTATCAGCTGGAGTAGCCCTAGGTCACACCTTACAATTTGCTCCCCTCTTCGATTGTCGCATTGCAATAACTAACTGCTCTGCTTTCTTATCAAAGGGTGTTTCGATTGTTTCATTTCATCAGCTTAATCCCCATCTTGACTGGTACAGCAATATAGCGAAAGAAATAGCTTCTTTGAGCGAAGCCTGTCTCGCGAGATACTCACCATTATTCACTCCTGACTCGCTGAACAAAGGAATAGAAGGGGAAATGGAGAAAAGGGACGAGAGTAGAGAGGGACGGAGTAGGTCACGGCATTGGTATCACTGATGAGAGGACTGTGGTCGGACTGAGAAGAGTCACGTGCAGAAGAAGGAGGATCGATGGGAAGACGAACTAACTGGATCGACCGCGGGCTTTTCAAGGAGGAGTAGAGAGAGGGGAAGAGACGGACCAGGGAACGAGAGGGTGGTGAGGGAGTGAAGAGAGTATGAAGGGTGTGGGATGGGATGCGAACAGCTGAGTGCACAGACACACGAATAACAAGGCGCGAATTTAGAATATCGAGTGAATGAGAGAGACGGAATAGGAGAAGGGAGGGTTATCAGCGATGGCCGAGAGGGTAGACAGTGGACATGGAGGGGTCCGATAAGGGGACCCTCGGATGAGGGAGGGCTAGGAAAGGGAAAAAAATGGGAACGAGTGTCCACGGGCAAAAAGGCGCGCTGAGTCACGGCCCGATCGGCGTCCGTTCAATAGTCTCTTCGTGGTGTGTCTTGCCCACTGCCAATCACGCGCGTCTCTTCTCACTCTCTTACCCCTTACGCTATGCTTCTTTAGCCGTATTGTCAACTTTTGTTATGTTAGCCAGTACACTCTTTATGGCTTATTTCGCTATCGCTACTGCCTGTTTGTGGACACTTCCCCGCTAGAGCGAGTAACCTTCTCTCCGAAAGCAGATAACATCTCGCCAAGAATAACCCAACTCTCGGAGCACCTTCTCTTTCTTCGCAAGCGATACCGTCTCTCCTTCCCTCTTCTCACCTCAAAATGACGAGTATAGCGATGCTAAGGAATGGCGAAAGTCGTGTATCCGTGCAGTACGAGGCGCATGAGACGACTCGCTATGAGGAAGAGACGACCGTCTCGCTATGAGCCGATCTGAACGAATGACTTGAGATGAGAGGGGTTAAGGAGGGGAAAGGGGGAGACGAAGTAGGTATGTGATACAAAGTGACTACGACGTCGGCTATAAGGAATGCTGATAAAGCTTATCGAGAACCAACGACCGAAGGTAAGAGGGACGAATTAGTGATGGGGATGAAATGGAGGGGATGAGAGTCAGGGATTGAAGGATGGATAGGGCTAGAAGGACTCTCAGTAGATAACGTCGATATTTGTTTAAAGCATGGATAATCGAGAGTAAAGATAACTATGGAATGACAGACTGGGGATGGTGAGCATTTCGCAACTTGAGTAAGCTGATAGAACGTAGTGAGAGAGAAAGGGGAAGATACGGAAAGTTATTCAAGTGTGAAAGTGAGAGTTTTCGCGCCGTCTGCTAGGTGTCTCTGTGTTTCTCCACACTGTCACCTCTCCCTCGCTTCCCTTCCCTCGCACTTCTTCATTACCTATCGCCATTCTTCTGCCTTCCCCCTCCCTTTCCTTCCCTCTCCCACACTCGTCCCTCTAAACCCTTCTTCCCCTCCTCCGTTGTACTACTTACTCACCGTCGTCTGGGATACGGCATGTCGGAGACAAAGATATAGCAGATAAGAGAATCACTTAAGGAGATGAAGCTAGTCTCGGAGAAGGCCATTACCCAACGAAAGTCTACTCCTTCGGCGCTGGCTCATTTCTCTTAAGAATGCAAGCTGCGGCAAATCGATAGGGGGACTAATAACGAGACCACCTTCCATAATATGCAAATAATTTACGATTACGAAAGAAGGGAAGGTCGTAAAAGAGAAGAATAGGAAAATCGGGCTTGGAAAAGAGCCTTGGGGACGTTAAACAGAGTATGTCCGGGAAGCTAGTGGAGAGAGAAGAGAAGCTTGGACTCAAATATTCAGCTGTCGCGAGGGGGCGGGACACCTTCCCGTCCCTCTTTAGGGGGTTACTCACTGACCAAGGGAGAGAAGAGGGAAAGAAAAGAAGAGGAAAGAAAGGAGGAAAGAAAGTATGCGACAGGCGCCATATGGACATTCAAACATTTCTTATGAGCGATAAACGAGAGATTGTGTCCTCTGTGGGAAAAGGTAATGGGGAGGGAATGAAGCTCGACCCTCCCCTCTCGTCTTTCTTCAAACAAAGCGACGTAGCCCGTTCACAAGTTGCACACACTCTATTATTGCTAGAGACGACTGACGAAATGAGCTCAACAGACGTCAGTGGTCCACTTTTCCCTCCCTTGTTCTCCGCGTTTCCAAGTGTATCATGAGTGTATCTGCTCACAACTCCCCCTTTCTAATCCCCTTTTCTTATCGTCTTATCAAGCAAAGAAGAGGGGGGAATGAAGAGACTGACGATGCATTGTGGCATCGAGAACATAAGAGGACCAGAGAACAAAGTACAAGCGACGTAATGAGAAGGGGATGAGAGGAGGGGGAGATGGGGCAAAAGAGCAATCGGATCCGACATTGATAAGCTAGGAGAACACCTATGCAACTTTACAACAGTCACATCTCTTTGAAATGCCATTTCAACTAAAGAGACTGGACGGAGATATATGTCAACATTTATTCGAAGACTATGAGGCATTCATTCATAATTAAAATTCACAGATTTATCAGCAAGCGTTAAATAGTTGGAAAATTAGACGGATCGCTTCGACCACGACGCATCCTTTCCTGCAGTAAGCTTAGGACTGACTGCGGTAACAGGCTCTTCGACATCGGTTTCCGTTCCGATCTGAACATTATCTCATCTCACTTCTTCCTCTGCCCAACCTCAGGGAAGCCGGGAAGAGTCTCAGGTTGTGCGGGAGCGTCCTTAGCGGGGGCGGCAGGAGCAGCCTGGAATGTCGCCAAGTTGAGATGAGATAGGTGGGTGCCTTACCGTGTTCGCGGGCCATTCCTGCTCCATTTCCCAACTTGCCTTGGCCGGCGCGGGAGAAGCTACTGCGGGAGGAGCTGCGGCGGGGGCGACAGGGGCGGCCTGGAATACCATCTGGTTGAGAAAACACTGCGTTCATTGGTGAAGGGCAGTTTCCGCTGTCATCGTCTCTGCGGACATTGCAATGTTTGAAAATTCACGAATTTAAAAAAAAACTGAAGCTCCTCTCCACCAGTCCGAAGAGCTGCCGAAATATGATGAAGAGTCACTCAAATATAGTGGAGTAAATACAAAATTAGTTGTAATATTCACTTTTAGACACTACCCGCTCGGTCGGAACGCTGTGAAAAGGTAGTGTGTACCTTACCGTGTTCGTGGGCCATTCCTGCTCCGTTTCCCAACTGGCCTTGGCCGGTGCGGGCAATGCTACTGCAGGAGGAGCTGCAGCGGGGGTCTGGATAGGGGTCGAGGGGTTGACGGGGGCCTGCCAGTCAGAGGGAAGAGGAGGGAGGTCGTCGTCCGCAGCAGTTTCAGGCTTCACAGGTACAGTCGGCTGAGGAGCCGTGGAAGGAGACCATTCGTTATTTGTAGAGACGGTGTTGGTGGGAGCAGCAGGAGCGGGCCATTCGTTAGTGGAGGGAACAACGGGCGACTGGGCTACAGGGGCAGGCTGTGCCTGTCCACGACCGTATTGGGAATAACCAGAAGAGGGCGCTGAAGAATCAATGAGAAGAGCTAATAGACAGTGGTATTACCGTTGTAAGAAGGTCCATTTCCATATGTGGGAGCTGCTCCGTAAGAGGGGACCTTAATATTTTTGGTTGGTGCGATATTGTGGCTGACTACCTCGAAGTGGTGGTGATGGTGGTGGTGGACCTCTTCATGGTAGGGATGAACCGGGTAGACGGGATAGTCGGGGAAGTAGACTGGCTTGCGGAAGTGTTTGTAGTGGGGTTCGTGCGATTCGTAGCCCTTCTGAGGCTTGATGTGCTGAAACGGCAGGAGGTGAGGGAGTGTGGGAAACGGGACGGACCAGCTTCTTCTTGTGACGGTGCTCCTCACACGAATGAGACTCCGATGACCAGGAAGACGACGATCGACAGCCACAGTCCTTACCGCGGTGTGCCTGAAGTATGAGGTAGATTGGGGGCGGTAAGGGGATATTGAATCTCGGACAAGAAGACGAATTGTTCCCCCTGAAGACTTGGCGCACGGGGGAACTAGCGCCAAACCAGGATCGCGAGGATACTCAAGATCATGGACACCGCGGGCTGAGTGAGTATTTGACGAAGATTTGAAGGCCCAGTCCTCTCTTATCTATTAAGACTCCCTCCTTTGGATACCCCTCCACTGTTAGCGTAGATAAACGGTGCAAAACTGTAAACTGTAAAAAATGGGATATTAAAGAACGTCTACCTCAATCGAAAGAACGGCAAGGCCGAGGAAGACGATGAGAAGCTTCATCCTGCAAGGAGGAAGTAAGAAGTAAAGACGGGAGTGAAGTGATTCAGCTGGCCGGTCTCTTTATAGGAACATTTGAGACGGAGACTAACTACGTCAGCCATTGTTTTGTCTACTCGAACACCGTTCCACGTCGACTTAATGAAAAATGCCTTGATCACTTTTTCATTGGGAGAGGGGAACCGTGAAGAGGAAAAGGACACGATGAGGGTATATAAGAAGGGAGATATGAGGAGAAGGCAACCAGTCGACATGAGACTCTCTCTTCTCTTCGTGCTCGCTTTCGTCCTCGTTATGGCTGTGGCGAAGGACGACAAGAAGGTAATCCTACTGGCCTTTAATCCGTGATCAATCCAATATTCTTTCATTTTATTACTTGAATCTATACAATGTCCCTTGTTTTCAGAAGAAAGATTGTCACCACGATGACGACAAGAACCACGACCACAGCGATAGCGACAGCCATTCCCACTCTCACTCCGACTCCGACTCCGACTCCGACTCCCGCTCGCAATCTCGCTCTTCCTCTTCGTCGGGGGACGACGATGACGTATGCCTCCCCTCCCATTACTATCTTCCCTATCACTCCATTTTCAGTCCCGTAATCACAAGAAGTGCAATCATCGTCACCACCGTCACTCGTCTTCCGACTCCGACCCCTGGTTTGACGATGCATTCAACTACCATCATCACCATCACAATCCCGTACCCTACCCGAACTACAACCAGGGATATGCAGTGAGTGCTTTGAGAACCCTTCGTACTAACCATCATTATTCCAGGCACAGCCTTATGGAAGCCAACCTGCTCCCTCCCCATACTAATTCGATTCAACTTGAATTACATATCATCATCTTCACAATACTCTCAACATACTACCTCAAATGTCTAGCGTGCTTGCAGTTGTATTCTGAAGTGAAAATTGTGTGTTGAAAAAATATAAATATCCAGTCTTGTATGTGCAACTTATTAGCTCGTAAAAAATATTTGGGTTTTTTTTGAAAGTGAGAATGACGCAGAGTACTGCCAGCTTCCGTTTCTATAAATTATTTATATCTTCGTGAGAACGAGAAACTTCTTCTTATAAGTTGAACAGGGTTCGTTTTCCATTTTCTCTTGAACGACGGAGTTTATTAGAATTTTCAAGCGAGGTCTATGACAATATATAATATGAAAATGTGAAGGGCATTATGAGAAATAGCTGATCGTTTTGTAGGGTTAGAGGCGATTGTTATTCGGCCAAGGAAGCATGCATCCTGTAAGGCAAGTTATTGTTTCTCTTTAGCTAGAGTTAAGATATCTCGATAGCTTATGTAATGAATACACGTGAAACCAACAAATTGATAAACAGTATTTTCACCTCATCAGACTTGTCTCCGCAATCAGGCTGTCTATCGCATACCCATTGGGAGGGAATGCACATCTCCTCATTTCGACAACGAAAGAAGCCAGGCGAGCACTTGAGTTCGATGTTTTCGAATACTGCATTTTGCTTTTTTAATATATTGTTTATTACCTAGGTGCATTCATTAAGAACTCACAGATCGTACAATCGTAATCCTCAGCAGGGTTGCATCCATTCTTCAATGATTCGCTTTTTAAAGATACTAAAGACCACAATAGTAAAACTAATAACGTAAAATATTAATTTTTTTAAATTTTGTTGCTTAGTCAATTTAAAGTACGCATCAAACCTTCAGGGTGTTGTAGACTTGCGAGCAGTATTTCTGAAGACAACGACATTCTTACAAGCAATTTTAGCTATTTTTAACTCAAATGTCGGAAAAGAGCATTGTTTACACTTTTCAACTCATAAATCGCTCTCATCGGAAGTACCTCATCAGAAGAATCTTCACAGTCGACCCTTCCATCGCAGACATATGAACGAGGGATGCAGAACCGCTCGTCTTTACACTCCGTATATCCCATTTGACATCCTCCCACAGGACCTAATAAAATAAAATGTCAAAATCAAACATTTTTACTTCGTTAGCCTACCAGTAGAAGAAGCAGTGATATCGTTAGCTACAAAAGCAGCACCACTCCGAACCTGAGACACTTCCAATGAAGCAGTAACAAAAAAAAAGCTGTAACAAAAAATAAAGCTGTAACATACATACCTCTGATATCATCGATTCCACTGCAGAACAGAGACATATGAGTACAAATAGGCTTGTTGAAGGCTTCATGGGATAGTAAACTGCAACGAATCAACGAATCATGTGATAAGAACATATCATTAGAAGGCACGAATTGAATAGAATCTAAAAAGTTTCCCTATCTTCCCTTTTGCGGTATCTTTCTATGTCGCATGCCATTATCATATCACTCGTGCTCTCTCTGATGTGTTTGATCATTTGCATATCACTTTGTTTCATTTATTAATTTTCTCGCGATGAATAATTGTTTGCAGAAAGAGTTTTTGACGTTTATTGCAGTACTTGTATCGTAGTTTTGTAAAACAAAAATGATCGATAAAAAGAAAAAAAAGAACAATTAAGCTCAAGTATATTAAATTTGGGTTAGGGTGTGAGACATAACGTTCTATGTGTAGTTCCTAATTGAACAGCCTAATTGTTTTCTCAATGAACCATACCGTTGAAGCTTCACGACCACTACGACGAAGGATAAAACGAGTATACATTCGCTGTACATTCTCTATCTTCTTACTATTCAAGCTATTACTAGGAGGAGACCAACACTCGGAATAGGTTTCTAAGAGTGGACGCACATATGAGATGTAAAGCCTACAGAGGATGGCGGGATACAGAGAATGGCGAGATTATCGTTCGTCGGGTGATTCCCTTTATTAGTTTTCTGCATCTCAGAGAGTGAACTTGCAGAAACGTAAATCAAGAATTTTATTAATCAAAGTACAATAAACATAATAATCAAGTTGTTTAGTAGGCAGGAGGCGTGTACGAGTTTCCACCGTACGAGTTGGACTGAATTGAAGCTTTTTAAAAAAAGGAGATGGACTTGCTTACTCCATAGTTGTTTCCACCGTTTCCATATGAAGGATAGCCCACGTTATGGGAATGGTGGTGGTGGTGATATCCGTCATCCCACGGTTCTTCAGACGACCATGAAGAAGAGTGACGGTGATGACGACCGTGATGATGGTGGTGGGATGACTGAAATGGGAGCATTTTTTGATAATGGACAGCAATGGGCAACATGATTACACTGACATCAGACGAAGAGTGGTGGTGCTTCTTGCATCCCTATAATTGATTTTCATTTAGCCACGATTCATGGTCACCTTACCCTACGTCCAGCAAATGCTCCGGCAACGAGGAAAGCGAGGAGGAAAATGAGGAGAAGCTTCATTGTGGATCTGCTGCTCACTTCTCATGTTCGTCTTATATACCCGATACAAATCCAATAAATCACTCGCCTTCTTCATTTTCTCCATTTTTGTTATGACTAACAATGTATGTTTTTGTTTTGTCTGTATCCACTTTAATTGGCTTCGAAAGTCGTGCCTTTTCTAGTGAATCACAAGCAGTCAATACTCTTGTTCAAGAAAAATCGTACAATGAACAACATAGGAGAAGTCAGGGACTTCAAATCTTCTTCAACAAACCCACTCACTCCGTAGTGACGATGTATCCTGAGTGGTCTCTTAATCCTCGATTGGGACCTACTCCCCTCGTACGCCAAGTCTTTAGAGGGGGAGGATTCTTCTTTATTATCTGTGTATCCATATATTTCATTCGTTGTCAGAATTGTTTTCCTATTTATCAAAATTCCAAAAACCAACTTTATGTTTTATTTCTGTCGCCGTGTTTGTTGACTTGCACTGAACGTGCTCGAGGTAATGAACAAACACTGTAGATGAAGAAGAAGTTGTGAGTTGAGTAGGGAGAGTAAAGAGAGGCGATGGTATATAAGTGAAGGCTGAACAGTAAAAGACATCGT
>LS931983.1:4979-15457 GCA_900490955.1 Micoletzkya japonica | reverse complement strand
ATTCGGATGGTGGGGATCGAACAAGGGAGGACAAGGACCCTCTAATGCTCCGCAAGGACCCTCTGGATTGACAAGACAATAATTGATTCCTGTACAGTATTGGAACAACTACTTACGGGTTAATAAACGATTTCGAATTCATAATATCTGTATTACTTGACATGATCCAAACAACAAGGAAAATAATCATCCTTTACTACGTTCCGACATAAACCAATGTGCCACAAATTTTCAGTGATGAACTGAAGTTTTTAAATTCATACATTTTCGATCCTGGGTTCGCCTTCGTATATGAAGATGTATGTTACTCAACAAAGAAGATGTTACTCAACAGTTCTTAGCAGATAAAGATGTCCAATAATTTTAAAACGAAAATTATCACAGGATAAGCAGAGATGAAAAAGGTGCTCGAATAATTAAAATTAATTTGTATCTCTCTCTATATACATTGAGTAAATTTTGCAGAAGTTTCACAAAAATAATAATCCCATAAAACAGTTTGATCTTTATTTCTTAGAACTCCTTTGTTCTAATTATATCCGCAATAAAATTGCAAATTCAATTCATATATGATACTTTCTGGCATTTTGATCAACCTGGTAATTAAACGGTCCCTCAAACCATCTCATTAATTTCAAGAGATAACCAACCAGTTAGGCCATCGCCCTGTCCTAGCCGGCATTATCCCTCGGCATCACTGGATCAGTTTCGAGAACTGGTGACTCTGACACACCTCATGTCTCAGTTACGTGGAACATTTGTAAGGAAGCAACCGCAGACCCGTAGAAGCGAGGCGCGAGGTAGAGGCAGGAGTAGCCCCAAGAAGGGCAGGAGTAACCCCAAGAAGGGCGAGGATCACATCGGGGGTGTAGCTCAGTGGTAGAGCACCCGTCCATGGTTCGTAAGGTCGGGTTTTCAATCCGCATAATTTCTAGCGGATCCCGGTTCGGCCCCCATGTAACAGAGGAGATAAAAATGGTGCAAAGATTTTGGAAAAACAGGATTGGAACCCAAGACCTTCCGAACCATGGACGGGTGCTCTACCACTGAGCTACACCCCCAATGTGATCCTCGCCCTTCTTGGGGCTACTCCTGTCCTTCTTGGGACTACTACTGCCTCTACCTCGCGCTTGGCTTCTACGGGTCTACGGGTTGCTTCCTTACAAATGTTCCACGTTACTAGACAGCGTGCGAAAGAGTAAAATCTTATGAAGAAATCACCACTAACTCTTAATTAATGAGACAAACGAAACGCGCCGCAGGATATTGTAAAGTTCTAAAAACAATGACCAAAATCTCTTACACGGGAGAATATTTTTGCACAGAGTACGGAGATTAAAAGAGTATGAAGAACGGTACCATTGACAAAAAGTCAGGACAAGAGCGTAGTTACACAAAAACACAGTTTGCCTTTCACGTATAGTACGTTTAGCAACAGAAGACAAATAAATGAGTATTTTCACCAAGACTTGTACTCAACATGCTGGAGGCAGTAAACAAACATACTTTGCACAAGAAAAAGTTGTGAGTTGAGCAAGAAAGTAAGAGACGGGAGAGTATATAAGTGAAGGCAGAACAGTAAAAGACATCGTCAGATCTTCTCAACATGACTGCCAAGATGTAAGTTATTTGTTCTCCTGAGCTCTTTTGCTAATTGTGGCAAACTTAGTTCATACTTTTTCTTTTCAGTGTCCTTCTCTGCCTTCTGGTTGCTTCCCTCATCTCCTCCGCTTCCGCTCAATGGGTTTGTCTCAACGCAATTTAGATGATGATTAGAGAAAATAGTGGACTACAAATCTAGAAATAACATCAAATAACTCTGTTGCAGTGGGGAGGTTACGGCTACGCCGGATACCCGTATGCTGGATACTACGGAGGATGGGGATACCCCGGATTCGGATGGTGGGGATCGAACAAGGGAGGACAAGGACCCTCTGCTGCTCCGCAAGGACCCTCTGGATTGACAAATTGATTCCTGTACAGTATTGGAACAACTACTTACGGGTTAATGAACGATTTCGAACTCATCATATCTGTGTTATATGACATGATCCAAACAACAAGGACAGTCATCATCCATTTACCTTAACTCTTTCTTTATCGCTGGAAATCATACGAAGTTCTGCAATATCAATCATTCAGTTATAGTTTAATGATTCTTGTACACATATGTAAGTCTAAAGGTGATGTAATCTTCTTAGTAACGATTGTTGTTCTCGTACGGCTGAGAGTTTTGATACGGGGCGGGCTGAAATGATATATCCCGATGTTATTACGATAACCTGAGGTGAACTTATTTAGAGGCGACTTACTGCGTAGTTTTGATTGTTGTACGGATAGGGGTTAACGGCTTGATGGTGTCGGTTGTGATGATGCTGATGATGATACCCATGGTCATACCACGGTTCGGAGGAATATGAATCAGAGTGGTGACGATGATGATGACGGTGGTGATGACGATGAGAAGACTGCAAATAACATTTTGTAAACGAGTAAATGAGGTTTCAGATAAGATACATATCAAAGTGAATTACATCATCGTTTGAAGAAGATGAGTGACGGCGACTGTCGCTTCTGTCGCTCCGCTGCAATGGATCATGCAACTAAGGTCATTATGAAATGATCTACTTAACCAGTCAACAGATTCATAAAGTGTGTAATTTAGATCGCCAAATTTGGATCATAATTTAGATTCTAAATTGAGTGAACAGGCACGAGAATATTTGAATTTAAATGCTATGCTTTATGAATGGGATTCCAGTTGTCAATGTCTACTATGAACATTATGAAAAGATCTATAATAATCACATCAGGTTATGAAAAGTGCTTACATCGTCGTGTGAAGAGGACGAGGGATGGCTACTGTCACTACTGTCGCTCTTCTGAAATAGATGAATTCCTGCTGTACATTAGTATAACACCACGATTTAGTAAGACTATTAAATAAAGTTACGTCATCATGTCCGTGAGAAGAAGACGATGAATCACTACGGCTGTCCTTGCTCTTCTAAAATCTATCTCGATCAAGGAATAAATATCATAAAACGATAAATAAGTTGAACAAGATACTAACGTCGTCATGACCATGTGAAGATGAGAAGGAGTTGTTAAAGCTGTCGTCTTTCACCTCTTCTTTGACTTCGATGTGCTTCTGCTCTTCCACGCGAGGATTCTAAATCAAGGAGATATATCGTAAGACGTAAAAGAATTTAATGGACAAAGAAAGGATAATTAAGCAAATAAAAAGAGATACGCACCTCATCCTTTTTGCTATAGGCGACTACCGCTAAAACAGAAACGAGAAGAACAGGAAGAAGACGCATTTTGAATGCCTGATGTCCCTCCTCCGCCCGTCCTTTTATACACATATATTTATTCATTTCCTCTTGTCTAGTCACCAAGTCACCAGAAAGCTGACTTTTATTGTGTCTGCAAGCACTGGTTGCTTAGCATCGATTGATACTGAATGGAATTTGGATGACATTCTTTATCATCTTGAATTACTTTCACAACTATAGTGATAAACACCTCTCACTTCTTTCGTCACTTGTTTCGTACAAATCTACTGCCAAGAAAACAGTAATGTTAAAAAGAAATCGATACGATGTATTTTCGCTTATGTATTTCACATGTATGCAGATAATAAGCAATTGTCACAGTAGTATTATTACGAGACATGAGCCGCTTTCTCTACGATTATCTCTCAGAGGATCTTTAATCAGTTTTCATTGGCTTAAGTACCTGACCTAACGCTGACCTAGTGGAAGCTTATTTCGTTAATACTCAGATGTGCAGCTTCATTAATCAGCCTCATTTTTACGAATTAATGGTGATCTTCATATAAACTCTCTGATTTCAGCAAAATCTCTCGCCCGAGGTCACTAATGTCTATTAATCTCGAAAGATTAACGCGCGGCTTCTGAAATAAGTCCCCATAATGTAACACTCGCTTCTTTTCATTGTACAAATCTGCCACTAAGAAAACAGTAATGTTAAAAAGGAATCGATACGATTTACGTCTAAGCCAATACTAGACTAGAATGTCGACACGTTGACTAATTAAGACATGGCCATAAAAGGGGAAGTGGTTGGAGTATCTACTTCCTTCCACCATGAAGTTGACAATCTTCCTCTTCGCCTTGTTCGCAGTCTGTCTTGCACGGGTAAATAATTTAGTCATTTATCAACAGATGAGAATGCCTCAGCACTGGAGCCATCACAAAGACGGCCAAAACAGCGACGAGAAGTGGGTACCAGGTCATCGGGTGCGTATCTTTTCCTAGATAATTTAGAGGTTTACATTGCTTAGATGAACTTCTGCTTCATTTCTGAATTCGTTGGTTGCAGTTCCCAAACCACCAACCCAATTCCTGCCCTCACGAACATCACCATCACCATCAGGGATGCCCTCATAACCACCGCCATCATCACGATCGAAAGTTCGAATTGAACTGGGACAATCTTCATAATGAACACCAACAACAGGCGCCTCCTCACGAGTTCCCCGACTATCGACACCACATCGCGGTATGAATACGGCAGAGACTTTTGAACAACCAATTTGCAGAGAGCTCAGGTCGATCCTGCCGATATACCGTCATACGGACTAGATGAGAAGTGTGGATGTACTGCTTGAGAATGTGATATTGAAACATGCCTGATAAAGTTTATATGGTCGAGGTGGCTTCGTGTGGTCAGATTGAGATGAGGTGTGGGGGAGAAGGCGATCTTGATGCCGACTTTATCTCAGACGTTTCGACAATAGCATGCCATCAGCAGTGACTAAAATTACTTCAAAAGTCGGTATCAAGATCGCCTTCTCCCCCACACCTCATCTCAATCTGTCCACACGAAGCCACCTCGACCATTCGATCAACCACAATGAGGATCACGTAGTACTCTCAATTCATAAAGTTTAGAATTATAGAAGAAGCAAGAATCCCTCTTCGTCTCGAACGAAGATGACTACGTAATAAAACCTTTGATGCATCACTTTGGCGAAGGAAGGAGAAGAACGATACGTTTAGATTTGTCATTATTTTGTCTTTTACCACATCTGCACCGATACTAGGATTATTGCTTTTTATAAGGAAGTGATTTCTTCCCATATTTCTCGATGATCTAAAATACTACATTAAAAGACTACCGTACGGATTGTGTCTTGCGATATAGATATCAAAAAGTGTTCAATTCGAGAGATACATTATGAACCACAGGAAACTCTGTGATAGTAAAGGATGATGATTATCCTTTTTGTTTGGATCATGTCATGTAATACAGATATGATGAGTTCGAAATCGTTTATTAACCCGTAGGTAGTTGTTCCAATACTGTACAGGAATCAATTTGTCAATCCAGAGGGTCCTTGCGGAGCAGCAGAGGGTCCTTGTCCTCCCTTGTTCGATCCCCACCATCCGAATCCGGGGTATCCCCATCCTCCGTAGTATCCAGCATACGGGTATCCGGCGTAGCCGTAACCTCCCCACTGCAACAGAGTTATTTGATGGGATATCTATATTTTATTTCCTACCGGTTTGCCAGATAATCATCTAAATATTAACTGACCCATTGGGCGGACGCGGAGGAGATGAGGAAAGCAGCCAGAAGGCAGAGAAGGACACTGAAAAGAGGAATGAAATATATCGCTATTCAGCAAAAGAGAACTGGAGATCAAATAACTTACATCTTGGCGGACATGTTGAGAAGATCTGAAGATGTCTTCTACTGCTCAGCCTTCACTTATATACCATCGCCTCTCTTTACTCTCCTACTCAACTCACAACTTCTTCTGCATCTACAATGTTTGTTCATTGCCTCTAGCACGTTCAGTTCAAGTCAACAAACACGGAGACTGAAATAAATCTATTTGTACCGTGTGTGTCGAGAAGGCGCAAGTAAAGCAAATAATATGCTTAATTTTCGTATTTCACAATCAAATAAGCTCTTACATATGTACTTCGTGTTATTGAAAATGACAACTGTGAGCTGATATGAAAAAACAAAATGATATAAACCATAACTGCATTCTCAATTATGCAGAGATTAAATTTGTGAATTATGCAGCGTCTTCGGTAATGTTATAGTAGAGAAAAATAAAGGATATAATCGTTCCGGGGGTAGCTCAGATTCCGGTTCCTCTGGCATAGTACTATCAAATCCTAATACGCCCTACGTGAAAGTCTTGGGAATGGCGCTGTTCCAAAGTGTGAAAAATTTGGTAAACAGTGCAGCTCGTAAAACAAAATTATACGTTCCGTTTCCCTCGACTTTAAATATCGTGTGACGAGAAGGCGCAAAGAATGTGGGCAGCTCTGAGCCTAAGCCCTAAAAGCCGAGTATTGCTGAATGTTGAGCGATAGAGCAAGTTTTCTGATGAAATAGACGCAACGCGGAACAACTCTGGCTTAAAGGGTAAAAATCTACACACTCCTCTAATTAAAAGAGTAGTTAATGCCAGTCGTCTCCGTTCTCGCATAAAAGACGCCCGATTGAGGAAGTACTCACAATATAACAATGCGTCTCTCCCTCCTTCTCGTAGTCTTCCTTA
Organism: Micoletzkya japonica; assembly: GCA_900490955.1. Lineage (NCBI taxonomy): Eukaryota > Metazoa > Nematoda > Chromadorea > Rhabditida > Diplogasteridae > Micoletzkya > Micoletzkya japonica. The sequence continues at coordinate 8,910 of LS931983.1, read as the reverse complement.
TCGTCGCTCTCGCCTCAGCTCACCGCTCGTCCAAGGTAAGCACTCATCCTTTCTATCTGCTTCCCATTTTCCCTGTAAAACTTCTCAAACGATTTTTTATTCTCAGTGCGGATGCAAAAAGGACCACCACGATTCGCATGAGGTGAGGTCTTTTATTTGTTCTAACAGGCTTACTGAATTACAGCATCACCACAAGAGCCGTTGCCACCGTCACAGTTCCTCTTCCGAGCATCATCATCATCACCACCACCATCACCACCACACTCTTCCCGTATACCAAGGAGTAAGTGAAAAAGAGTAATCAAAATAAAGTGATAATTAAGCCTGCCAACCAGGGACCGTCCTACCAAGCTCCTAAGTATGGTGGAGCTGCTCCTGTTTACAATGCCCCTAATAACTCCCCTTATTGAGCCGATTTTTTTAATTTCATACAATGACGCACATATTATGTTTGAGTGATAAGACATAAAGTTGTTTTCTATAAATGGCGTTTGATAATGCAAGATACATAAAGTATGTGTATATGCAGTAACTTCTACTATTTTTTACTACTTCTATGATATATTTTTCGATCTTCTCTAACATTGTTGAACCTAAGCCCCGTAAAGGTGAAAACTTTAAGAAAATCTTATCTGAATTCATTTGAAGGAAGCTATCATCTATGTATATAACGATCCTAGATAGCCGATCAAATCAATCTGACGAAAGAGTCTTCCCCCATGGCAAAGCGCGTCTATACGATATGAATCAGGAAGAGGCGCTATCGACGTAGATGCCTAGACACAACATAAGCATAAGTATAAAAGAGGGTGGATCATCCTCTTCCTCACTCGATCTTCCCCATGCATTTCACAGCTCTTCTCGTCCTCTTCAGTCTCGCGGCCTTCGCAGTTGCACATCGTGGCAAGGACGTGAGTATTCCTTTCAAATCATATTCTTTCATTGTCTCTTCTCAAAACCACCTATTCCTTTCATCACAGAAATTGGCTTATATGAGTTAGTAAATTGCAGTCGCATTCTGATTCGCACCACGACTCTCACCACGATTCCGATGACGATTCCCACTCCCACTCCCACTCCCACGACTCACACGATCACGACTCTCATCATGACCGATCCCACTCCGTGGAGGTACCGTTCCCTTCTGGATACTCTCCATTACTGTCTCCTTCTCCTTGTCCAGTGCATTGTCCACTCATTATCTCGTCCACTCATTCCAGCGTCGTCACAGAGGCCGTTACTCATCGTCGGACTGGTCGGATGAAGACCCGTGGTTCGAGAGTCCATTCGACCGTCACTACCGTCACGGATACGATCAGGTATGAGTATCTATACATCACAATAGGCCGTTGTTGTTGTCTTCGTCCATTTCCACTCTTTCAGGTAGTTCCGTACAGCGGTAACTCGTACGTTCCTCTTCCTCCTCCTGCTTCGTACGATCAGGGAGCATACAATGCGGGATCCAATCCTTCGTACAGCCCGCCTGCGGCTACGTACCCTCAGGCCGTGGCTTCCCCGTCCTATTCCGGTTCCGCCCCCTCGTTCCCTGCTCAGGACGCAGTTCAGGCCCCCCAATACCCGGTCCCCTCCCCTCCCCAATTCTCTCCGCCTGCCGCAGCCCCGCAGTATGGTGTACCCCAACCTCAGTATCCGTCCTCCAATGCTCTCTAAGCAACTCATACCTCAATGTTCTCTCTTTGCCATGTCTGGGAAAAGCAATAAAGTTGCCATATGTTAAAAGCCTTCCCGGAATACATGAAAGCGAAAAGGGGTGTGAAGTTGGTTTTTTAGTCCATGCTGAAGAAGTCTTATTTCATATCCTGCTGTCTGGATGAATCCTTTCTATATGAGTTACCAACCTCGTGGAAGTTTCTTCCACTTATCTGTGTTTTTGAGTGGTAAACTTTATTAGAAAAATATTAGAACGTAGAAAGTAACAATCAAGAGGCTAATGTCGGAAAATTTCAATCAATTGTAGTTATGGGTACTACTTTCATTTCGGAGTGGAATAAGCTTTATAAGGGGCTAAAAAGACTAATACTGCGCTCTCATTAGACAGGAAAAAATAGAGTGCTTTGTTAGATGAATGCTACTTTTTCATATAAAATGAATTGTCGTCAGTATAATCTTGTCATTTGACCGAAAATGTTTCCTTTCGCTCCCAAGAGACTTTCTGAGTCAGCGAACCTTTCTCTCCTTCTTCTTTCCTTTCTCCTTCCAATCACCCTCTGCGTCTCTATACATCTCTTCCTTCTGTTCTTTGTTCGCCTATATTGTCGATTATTATTCTACCTAATACTGTTTTAAATCTAACCCAATGAAAACAGAGTCTCTGCTATGGCTTCTCGCAAGACTGTAACACGCCGCACGCGTCCACAGAGGGCGACCTCTAACGTTTTTGCGATGTTCGACCAAGAGCAAATACAGGTAATAGCTAGGCGAGTAGTGCCTAAAGAAAGAGACAAAGCTTCATGCAGGAATTCAAGGAGGCCTTCAATATGATCGATCAAAACCGCGACGGCGTTATCGATCAACATGACTTGCACGAGATTTTTTCATCCCTTGGTACAAATACAAGTGTGCCCGGTGAACTTGCCTGTTTAGGAAAAGATGTCTCGGAAGACGATCTGAAAAAGATGGTAGCCGAAGCTCCCGGGTCCATAAATTTCACAATGTTTCTGACCCTCTTCGGAGAGAGACTAATGGGTGAATTCCGCAATTTGAAATAGCAAGAAACAGATATTTCTACGTTGCTTAACGCTTTTAAAACTCTCCCTCAGGAACCGATCCAGAAGAGGTGATTCGCAGTGCTTTTCAATGCTTCGATGAGAACGATGACGGCAAGATCTCCGAGGTAGTTACGAGTAGGATTACCCAAAAGCTATTTTATTAGGATCGCTTGAGGGAGCTTCTAACAACCATGGGAGACCGATACACACAGGAGCAGGTAAGATTAAAATTTTCTTTGTTTCAGCTCGTGATGAAATGTTGTATTTTGCTTCTAAGGTAGACGATCTGCTCAGCGACGCTCCGATCAAGGACGGAAAGTTCGATTATCACGAATTCTCTCGCATGCTTAAACATGGAACAAAGGTTAGCTACCCACGCAATACTATGTTCCTGACAGTATATTGGAACTTTATATACCTCATATTGAAAGGTATCTTTTCAGAATGACGATGAAGAGAAGTGAATCATGTCCGGTTGTATAATACTAAAAAAACTACAAATATTATTATTTTTATTTTTATTGAACGAGCGCCTTTAAATGTTCAAAAGTTTTTAATATTCCGTTTTGCTGTCTATAAATATGTTTATCAGTTTTAAGGATACAGTTCAGCGTTAATTCGTTGTAAACAGAACACATAAACACTTTAGTAAATATCACACCCGTACTCCGCGAAGAGGTGGTTGCATAAGGATTCAGAAATTGAGTGCTCCGACGAGGCCGGTGAGATCTTCTTTGCGGGATCGGACATCTAAATTGCACAATAAATTATTTAAGGAAACGCAGCGCTTAGAAATCTTTGCAGCCCACTCCGCTAAATACAGTGAGTCTCTCTTGGCAAAATGCCAGCGTAGGCTAAACGCCGGCTCTGGCAATGAAGTCTTACGGTAGTTAGCGGAGTGTACTGCAAAGATTTACGAATGCTCCTTTTCCTCCAATAATAGTAAAAGGCAAAAGTAAATAATAACACAGTATGACCAGAGTTTCAAAATTCATACCCAAGTTCCGCGATGAGGTGGTAGAAGAGGGGTCGAGAGAGTGACCTCACCGACGAGGCCGGCGAGTCCATCTTCGAGCGAGAAGGGTCCTCTTCGTGCAAGATAGCAAGTAAACAGAACACATAAACACTGTAGTAAATGTCATACCCAAGTTCCGCGATGAGGTGGTAGAAGAGGGTTCGAGAGAGTGACCTCACCGACGAGG
>LS924251.1:20966-36627 GCA_900490955.1 Micoletzkya japonica | reverse complement strand
AGTGTAATTCGTGTCACCTTAGCATAGTGGTAAGGGTGCAGTAGTAAGCGGAAGGTAGGGGGTTCGACCCCGGCCGGCGGCAAAGTGTTTTGCTCTTTTGGGATGATAGTGTTGGATACTCCTGAGCATGTCGGAGTGTAATTAGTGCCACTTTGGTATATTGGTAAGGGTGTAGTAGTAAGCAGAAGGTAGGGGGTTCAACCCCGGCCAGCGGCAAAGTGTTTTGCTGATTTTTCCAGATAATGTTTGACCTTCCAGGGTGTTTCTAGCTGCATGTAATGATTATATCGTCCTTTCCACTACGATCTTGACCATTTCACGCACCAACTGCCCCGCTAGAATCACCCCCATCTCTTGCCGTAAGCCCAATCCACGTCTCCCTTATCCAAAAAGCTCCCCGGACAATGGGCCAAGTTTTTGGATCCGCATAGTTACCCCCCCCCCACCGCGAAATGAGTTTCAAATATGAGTATTCATTCCCTGCGCTGAAATCACCGTTTCATCAAATCGGTTACTTCATCAACCTTGATCTACGTACGACTAGCGTTGATCAAACGACCGATTTGATGAAACCGTAGCTTCCCGATTTGTCCAGTGTCATTGGGTCATGCCAGGGATGGCATGGTATGGCAAGGCATCACTAATGCCTATTTTCATCATTTGGCTTATCCTATAACTATTGTGCCTCCTCTACTTTCCAATGACTGTCCTGGGAAATCTGGGTTCGCAAGAAATTTGTGCCACTTTCTGCTTGTTCATCATCCATAAAAGTGATGATATTTTTTAAAAAGTGATCTAAAGGCACTCACGGCGCACTGCTTGTCCTTCAGCTGGAAGACCTTGCGAGAAAGGAGATTCTGCGCCTTCTTCACGGAACTTCGAACGATCTGCACAAGCTACAGTTCAACTACATGGACAACGTGGTCCACAGGGGAACAACAAGTGAGACTTCGGGCCATTTGACAATACTGAACAATAATATTTAGGGCATACCACAGAAATATACACCTAGGTATCTAGAATAGCAAAGTAGCTCGCTCACCTTATACTTGTATTCATCATCACTGGGAGTAGCTTCGAAGCTCACGGTGTCGCCGACCGTGATGTCTTCACTTATAAGGCCCTCTCTGTAATAGCGGGAGGGTCATCTAACTAGAATCACTAAAACACTATTAGGATGTTCTAAGCCTCGTAAAACGTATTTGCAAAAATGTGCAAAATATTGGCCGAGGGGTGGAGTCGAACCTGACCCCCTATCTGCCGTCACTGCGTGAGTCTTTTTTTTGTTCCCCTAAGAAGACACCGTATATAGTTCCATATCACGCCACCTACACATATACAATTATAATTTTAACTCTATCTTACGAGATATTCCCCGAGTACAAGGCGAAGGCGAAGTCTTCCGTCCAGACGACAGAGGACCGCATCGAGAAGAAGCAGACGACTCCTTCGAGGAACACCTGCAGAGATAATAATAATAATAATAATAATAATAATAATAATAATAATAATAATAATAATAATAATTTATCGACGCACTGTTAGATGCGTGTACAACGACAACAAAGCGTATAATATTTACCACCAGTATGGATTCCGTCCAATAGCATGCTTTGCAACATACCATTGGAAGAAATCCACCGTACCCCTAAGCCTACTGTAAACCGGTTGGAAGGAATCGGACTACTGAATCCATACTACTTTTACCACTACTCTATGCAGATGCATTTTCCTAGTGTGAGACTGCGAAGTTGCAGCGCATTTCGCATTACAAAACGTACGACAAGTAACTCACCGAGGTCGTCTCCTTGAGAGGGACGCCCCTCCGTTCGAAGGGGTTCTCTCCCCCTCGTCCTCCACCACTTCCTGCGTCAGTCGAACCGGCGTAGGAGAATCTCATTCCCCCGCGAGACGATGATGGTGCGTTGCGTCCACCTCAAAGCAGGAATTGGCATTACCGTAATCTACCCACAATCAGTTTTTTGTATGAACGCAACAACATGCAGCACACGCCTTCACGCCACAATCTATATTGGACTAAATTATAGCAAAGCTATGCGCATGTAGAGAACTCTCGTCCTCTTAACAGAAAGTGGGAGACTTCCACCGGTATCCTCAGAAAAATCGGTATGGGAGCCTGCTCATTACGTAACCAGCTTGAAAAGCTATCACGGGAAAATTTTGAGCAAGCAGAGCATAGTCAACCGTGATTTTGAGCCGAAAGACCCATTAAATTTTACATAATGCGAGAATATCAAAGCATTTGACCGCGTATTCGCTCTAAATAGCCGTAAAAACTTTTGGCCAACTTAACCTTATGGATTCCGCGAGGTGCTACCGCCAAGGCAACAGTTGCATGTGATAATAGCTCTTCTCCTTACAATTACGAGAAAGATATCCAGAGAAAGAGGGGGAAAGGGTGGGGGCTTTGCAACATACCATTGGAAGAAATCCACCGTACCCCTAAGCCTACTGTAACCCGGTTGGAAGGAATCGGGTTACTGAATCCATACTACTTTTACCACTACTCTATGCAGATGTATTTTACGCAGTTGCGATACAGGCGAGTAAAGAGGAAAAAAGGGGCAGAAAGTGTCTAGGTGGCGGAGGAAGACAGAGAGAATGGTGTCCCGTGTTGTAAAGAGAAGGGGGGGGGAATATGAATAGAAGGCAATGGGGCAGTAGTATTACGAAATCGGGGGGATGAGAACGGAGAGATAGCGATGCGTTGTGGTGACAATGCGCTACAGGACAACCGGGGGACCAAAGACAGTGCCATAGCTCACAAAAGCCAATATCATGCCCCTTATGGAAAGTGATTGCCAAGTCAACGGAGGCTTTCAAGCATTGCACTGTGCAACTCTGCCCAATAGATACGAAAGTAGGGCTAAACTGACAGCCTAACGGATGCCTCTTCGTCAGTACGTTTTCGTCAATTCCAGGTGTAAGGAAATAAATAAATAAATAAATAAATAAATAAATAAATAAATAAATAAATAAATAAATAAATAAATAAATAAATAAATAAATAAATAAATAAATAAATAAATAAATAAATAAATAAAAACACGAAATCCCCACCTCTCCTTCCGGGGGCACTGATCCTCGGCTCGTCCCTCGCCCTCGCTCCTCCCATTCCCTCGCCTTCTCCACAACTCGTCGTCGACTCGGCCCACCGAGCCACCTCCTCCGTCTCCAATCGGCCAATGTCCTCGCTGAAATCATGCACGATTAATAAATGATTAAATAAAATAAAATGTCAATCTAACATTCAGCGCGAAAACACTTCTGACGAAGCACGGGGTCAAACTGTCCAGCAAGCGATATCAAGTTTGAAAGAAATGCTATATAGACTGCCAAGCCAAGTAGCCCTCTCCCGTCCCCACTCTCTAAATGAGCCCCCATTTGCGCTGCCTTGACTAGCTGACGTGTCCTTCTGACACAGTCGCCCCGCAACGCGTATTATGGCGAGTTGTACTAGCGAGCGACCGCCCTTGTGAGGTGGGTGAAACAAGCGTCGTCTATAATATATAGACTCTATATCGCAAAGTAGCGAAAATACGCCGCATTTCGGACGCAAAGAAACAATGACGGTCAATGCTGAGCCCGAGGTGGACATACATCCGGCAGGACAGGAAAGGGGAGAGCGATGGGCAGGGGGGAAGGGGGGAGAGGGTTAATAAAGCCCAGGGGAGAGGAGAGGTTGGGGTGTCACATCGTGACGGACTTCACTTCTCTTCTCTTTCTCGCTACAACTCACCCGTACGATTGAGAAGGAGGAGGAGCACTAAACGCCGGTTTCCTTTCATTTTCTTCCCCCGCAAAATGTGCACCTAACTGGCATATTTTGGGAATCTTTGAAAATGCGGGTGTGGCCAGCTAGAAATTTGCGGGTGCCATCTACAAAGGCGGGGTTTTTTTTTAGCGTTGAGCGGGTGGATATTTGTGCACAGCTGGTAGACAGCTTTCAAACAAAAAAAAGTTTGTGAAAATCGGTTAAGAATTGGCGGAAATCGTGTTTTTTGACTGGAATGACACTGGAATATTACTTTAACATTCCACCCCACGCAATCACTCTTTCCCAGGCCGTTCACCGAATGGAGGAATAAATCAAGAGGATGCCGTCGTATGTTGCTATCGTTCCCAACCCTAACATTCCCATACGCCTGTCCCATTACCCTTCCCCCAAATACCGACACTTACGTCCCTCAGGCCAAATGTGGGAAAGCTCTACAGGTCACCCAGAAATGGCGCAAATGATTGTCTTCAGTAAGCCAAAAACAGTCAGTGAAGCTCTAAATTAAGTGCAATATTTACAACTCAGCCAAAAATAAGATATATCTAATATCTTTCGTTCTTTTAAGAGTAAAAATGCTTATCCCTGCACAACAGAAAGCATCCCCCCTTCCACAAATGCCCCCGCCCCACTCTCCAATTCACAGAGAAGAGATCCCACCTATGGTGTGCCCGATACATGGGCGTGATTGTCCGATCGGACGTTAGGATGGGCGCCTGCACTAGGGAATCATAGTGTAAAACACTTGTTAGGATGACTGTTTTTGATTTTCCCTAATTATGTAAAGCAGCCTTCAAAATTAGATAGCAGTAGCCCATGTATGGTGTGCCCGATACATACGCGGGCACCGACCCGAATTCTGGGTGGTAGGACCAATTTTTTTTTGGAAATTTTACCTTGGTAGGTTCATACTTCCTAGAAATTTTACAACAGGTAGGCTTTTGATAATTGACTATTGACTATATCGCACACTGGTAGGCCCGTTTCTCAAAATGTTTTCGGGAGGAAGTTTGCCCACGTATGGCCGAGGTGAATTATCAACTCACAGTCTCCCACCTCGTCTAACAATAATATCACTAAGATCTCCTCTCTTTCTTTCAAGTATTGCTCATTATTTTCCTCATTAACTGAACCTTCCACGACTGCCCACCACCACCCTTTACAATCCGGCGCACACCTATGGTGTGCCCGATAAAGACAGATATTAACGATAAGAGAGATATTAATAGAGGGATATACGAGCTCACGGCCTGGCATCGTCCCTGCGTGCCCTCTCATACGCCTTCGCCAGTTCGTCCACCTTCGGAACGTCCGCCGGCTTCTTGTACCTGTGAGACCAGCACTCGTCCTGGTATTGAGCATAGAAGTTTTGGGAAACCACCATTTCATCGAAACGGTCATACCATCAATCTTCATAAGCATGTAAATGGAGTTGTTCCTTGAGCATAGATGTTTACCAGGTTTTCCGTCAGTAAATGCGATTGCCCAAAACGCTTGGATAACCTAAAAGAAAAAAAAGGTCAAACTAACATCTTTCCTTCGATGCCCGTCGGGACCTCCTCACAGCCAGGCATGAAGATTTGTAGCTGAAATATATGCGATTCGTCGATGGCTTACGGATTAAGGAAAGCTACTCCGACTAATAGATATTGCGACACAACTAGTCAAAATCCGTCGAAATGACAGTATCAAGCATATTAAGTTTTTTCAATTTGTATCCTGGATCACGTAAAATTTTGTACAATAGCAGGCTACATTCTCAAAATACGGCTGGGAAGGCCTCCCACCGTGAGTGAGCTTACACTGGTGGGTTCTAATCTGAAACGATGTACAGTAACCCAGCCCATGTATGTCTCCCTGATTACCCGATTGGCTCGTCCTCCGAGATTCTCCTCGTCCGACAGAAATGAGTCGTCGTCGTCGTCACTGCTCGACTCGACCGCCACGCGCGAGTTGAGCGCTGCAAAGATGAAAGATCAAAGATCAAAGAGACAGTTGATGACATGCCAGCGTCGATCGCCCCCCGCACTCTCGCTCCTACCCTGATTTTACCAAGCATCCCCGCACACACTTTTAACAATCACACTGTCCCCCCGAAACTAGTAAGATGCACCAGAAATAGGCCCCGATCTTTAATAAGCGCTAGATACAGGCAAAGGATCGGAACAAGCGTTCGCCAATTACCCTTGCCAATCTCCTATCGTAAACAACTATCTCCCTGCCCTCCCCCCCCCCCCTTCCTCTCCCCTTCTCGCACCCTCTCTCCTACCATCCACTCTCTTTCCCATCTCATCTCTCCCCCTCCTCTCCTGACCATTCCTTTATCACCCCCTCCCATCTGCACCCTTCCTTACCATCTCTATCTCTCTCTCTATCTCCCTATGCAGAGGGCATGACCATTCGTACAAGATACAAGCTCTTATCGATGGATACGCAGAAATCATCCATTCGAACGCAAGATGCTGTTACAAGTTATTCAGACGAATCGAGTGAATCGATTTGATTCAGCCGTAACAGTGACAGATACTAAAGCGCGCAATTCCATGATTAGCTGTTACTCTAGGGACGAGGGCAAACGAAATGGCCATGTGCCAGGAAGGAAAGTTTCGTCAGCATGGCATACAAAAAGAGCGCGCTAGCAACTGGTAAAAGGGTGAAGGAAGGGGAGGGGGAGGGATGCAAGGGACAAAGGGCGCGAGGAGAGGAGAGAAGGGGAGGGGAAGGAGGGCACCATTGGAATGACCCCGTTAACCCTTGTATGCCGTGAGTAAACCATCTAAAATGTCCCTCCCGCCCTCCGATGAGGATGTAAGGTCAAATTCAAACGCGAATGGCAACCATACGGTATTGCCTAGCTTCTCGGACAAGATTTGAAGACCTCTTTTGAAGGGGTAGGGGGTGGGAAGTATACATATTTTCGAATTCTTACATTGAAAGGATTTCGTGCATTGGTACACTCGTTTCTCAGAATACTGCACGGAAGGCTGCCCTTGTATGGCTTGCTTAACAACTATAACATAATCCCCCGTACCTCGAACTCGCACAAACTCCTGTTCCTCGAAGGTTCGCAGTCTGTCGGGCGTCTCCGCTCGCATTACAGTAGGATCGGCTACTCGGGCGCACTTAATATTCCATGATAATCGTACTTGGCAGTCAATAATAATAATAATTTTTATTATTATTATAAATTATTATTAGTATTATTATAAATTATTAATTATTCTAAACTTACCATAATCCGCTTGATCTCCTGTTCATCTTCGGTTACGGTAGAGACGTACTTGAGGAAGGACTGGAGGAAGTGTGGCTGGTGCTTACGGTAGCGAACGATGGCCAGGAATCTGGAAAAGGGAACGGCAATTATACCGCGCGAAATAGAGTCAGCTCATGAACGGTTTTCCTGCTATTATGCCTTAAACGGTGAAGTCGTATAGGTTTCTGGTTGATCCTGCCAGCGGTGAACTTATACTCATTCGTTCATTTATCGTTTCGTCAGCAAGGTTATAATAAGGGAAGGACAAGATAGAATAATATGTGTTGACGAAGGATACTGATGCGCACTCGCTCAGCGGTGTTCACTCGTTTTCGTACATTGCATGGAACACATCGACATTATCAGATAGCTATTTTTTCTTCGTTTGGACAGTAATTGAGTAGTACGTTAAATTAATTTGTGCTGAATGTGGTGCCCATTAATGTTACTCGATCCCATTTCTCTTTATCTAAGTTTTTTTCTTGATTTATGGCCGTACCTCTTTACACCCTTCTCATTCAACTGACGATACACATGCCTCGGAACCACAATATCGAGAAGGAAAGGAACGTAGATTGTGCCTGTATCATTATAAATTTATTATTATGATTTTTTTTGTTACTATGAACATAGCAGAAGAACTTGAACATACGAGGACAGAGTTATCTTTCTCCATACATGGGCAACCTTCCCCGCAATATTTTGAGAAATGGGCCTACCAGTGTACGAAATCAAGCCTACCAATTGAATTTTTTTAGAAAATATAGGCCTACCATAGTAAAATTCTGAACAAATATGGGCCTACCACCCATACTTCGGGTCGGTGCCCACGTATGTCTCTCTCTATATGGATAGCTTTAATGTCGATTACTTCATACCGAGCTTTAACCACCAAACTAAGATTTTTGATAGCCCGAAAACTAACAAGGGAAGGGCAAATAGTTATCATCAGATCCAGACATGAGACCACTACCATTCGATAGAGCGCAGAAAGATTAGTAGATCCGGAGAAAATTAGCTGCCGACGCCCACACATCTTCGAGAAATCCGACGTCATACTTTCCGAGGGATTCTATACGGTCCCGACCAAGTCTAGACTACGGGTTCCTCTACCCCAGCCGGCGACACCAGAACAACGAGTCGGCGGCGCAGCAGGGAAGAGGTGGGACAGGGGTGCGGTAACCTATTGGTTCGGTTCCCCGCGGTAGCAAAGTTATTGCAAGTTTCTGGGACTTGCGATTTTCAAATTTTTTGGGTTACTATATGTGAAAAATGCGGATGATAAATCAGATCCGGTGTTCCTCTGACACTCGCTCTACAGTGACTAGGCTGTCACCAGAGTTCTCTTTCATAGGGGTCGAAAATTTGATAACGCAGAATGAGATGTCGTGGAATCTTAGTGTAAGTCTTCTTTGAAACATTTTCCGTAAGTTTTCAAGAAATGAAGAAAAAAACTCGAAAATCACAAGTCCCAGAAACTTGCAAAAACTTTGCTACCGCGGGGAACCGAACCAATAGGTTACCGCACCCTAGTCCCACCTCTTCCCTGCTGCGCCGCCGACTCGTTGTTCTGGTGTCGCCGGCTGGGGTAGAGGAACCTGTAGTCTAGACTTGGTCGGGACCGTATAGAATCCCTCGGAAAGTTTGACGTCGGATTTCTCGAAGATGTGTGGACGTCGGCAGCTAATTTTCTCAGGATCTACTAATCTTTCTGCGCTCTATCGAATGGTAGTGGTCTCATGTCTGGATCTGATGATAACTATTTGCCCTTCCCTTGTAAGTATCGCGTACAATGTGGTCCCTACCAAGCTAGGTTTCCGACAAAATAGGGGGCCCACCACCCAAGGGGGGGGGGTCGCCCAAGTATGACGTTTCAGCAAAAAGGCGAATAAATACTTACCGTAATCCGCCTCCGCTTCGCTCTGCTTGTATCGGTCCAGACACATTTCGACCGTAAACTGTAAAACCAATCGTCAATCGTTTCGCGCAACCTTAACATTACTCCGTAATTAACCCCCACAACCAAGAGCCCCTTAATGGAGCTGACCATTTTCTGAAGTATGTGAGGGCGACTACAGTAAGCAGCTACCCCGTCAAGCTCCGCCCACCTACCGGGGGACTACCGTATCCCACACCGCATACCTCGATGCAGTCGACCAAATTCCGTTCGGGAGGCAGATGGACGACGGTTCGCTGCGAGACGCCCGTCGTGTAGAGGAGATTGCGAGGGTCCCACAACTTCTGCGACTCCCTGCAAATGCGCAAATCGCCTCACACGTGAGAAGCCCCCTCCCCCCCCAATCCACTATATTTTTTCCAGAAAATAACCTACAGATAATGTTAAGTTATCAGACCAGACGACCTACAATTTCTAAGAAAAATGTGAGCCTAGCAAGGTAAAGTTGCAAAAAAAACATATTGGGTAGTACCACTAGAGCTGCCGAATCGGGCCCTTTTTTACGGTTATATTTCATCTGTTTCGGTATAACCAGGACTATGCAGCATTTGGGGTACTACATAAACATAGTCTATGCTCTATTTATGTAGTATATGAAACATACGCATGAAAAAAGACCTGATTCGACGGCTCTAACTATAGTGGATTAAAAAGATCCGTCGGAAAATCATTCCGAAGATAAGGCGAGAGAGTGTGCAAAAGTGAGAGAATTAGACTCATTTTGGAACGGAGGAAACTGACGGATCGGTTTATTCCACTATGCTAGAGTTCGACGCATCAAGAGTCAAGGTCTTGATGCCTTACTGCCACTGGCGTTTATTGCGTCAAAAGATCGTGAGAGTCTGTCCAGCGCGACAAGAGCTTGCAGCGGGGAAGGGACCAGACCAAGACTTTTGGTCAAGGGGACAATTAAATTTTTTTGTTTTCGAAAATGCTTGTTCCTAAATACTTATAATGAAGTGAAATAAATGATGTGGAAACTGTATTATTTCGAAACCCTAAAATGCAAAAATGCAAAAAGAAAGCTGAACGCACGGGTGTCGAACTCCAACCTTCATATTGCTTGACCAGATACTTTCCAATATACTAAACATACTGACATATCGACCTTCTCAGATCACTCCCATAACCCTTACTCGTTTATGACTACCTATGTGAATCTTGAGCTAATGGGTGCATAGGCATTCCTCGCTGGCAAGGTCTTGCGGGGGGAATCGAGAGTAAATAAAGAGGCATGAGGTCACCAAAACTCTTGGTCGAGGGAAGGCATGGTGAGGGGAAGGGGCAAGCTCTTGAGTCTTGGTCTTGATGCGTAGAACTCTACTAACTACCGCCCAACGTTCAGTCTACCAAGCAAGAACATCTCCTATGCGGTCTCTGCGACGTGTCATATCATAAAGGCAAGGCGCATAACGATGCTCTGTGGCATTTACGAGGTATTTACGATAGCTATGATCATGCTATCTGTACCAGGCAATCTCTTACTTGTACAAGCATTTCAGTTGGCAATAGCTCCACTGGTGCTACCGTCATCCTCTCTGTCCCGGTATTAGTAAAACACTCACTCGACCCTCGCGGAGACCCAATCGCCGGTGGCGAAATCCCGGCCGCCAGCGGTCGCGTACTTGGGATAGATGTTGACGAGGTGAACGGCGCCCACCAGGGGAGCGAAGGCGTAACCGGCTGAAGGGAACCCTCATACAATTTTTATCAGTTGATACTTCGCTATAGAAGTATGATTCTTTATCTTCTTTATAAACATAAAATAAAGATAAAGATACAGGCGTAGCACTCATACATGGACACGGACCCGGCAATCAGATGCTAAGAGCCCAATTTATCAGAAAATTAGCCGGAAAGGCTATAAAACAGAGCTTTCCCTACTGGTAAGCTACTGATGGCCTCATTTTACGCATTGCCAGGCATGTCATCAAATAGATGGAGAGCAAGCCTTGTCCAAGCGTCAGCAACTTACTGTGCTCTCTCGGATCCATCTCGAAGATGAACATTGACATATTCCCGCAAACATCCTGAAGGTGAAGAATTACGAACATTCAACTACATATTAATTATATTTATTTATAGTTTGCGCATATATATGTTGTCCGACGTTATAGCACCAGAGAAGCATAGTGCAAAAGGTTTTGAAGAAATTATGCAAGGCACGCATAAGGAATGCTTCGCTTCGACTATTTCTGTTGTGTAGAATGAAAAAAACCGTTCACTAACAAGCAAACAATGACGCAGTATTCAAAGTATGAGCACTCACCTTGATCCTCTCATGGATGAAGGGTTCCACGACTGCTCTCTTTGCACCCTTTCGTGATTGGAGTACGGTAGCCCTCGCCGGACGGGGTACTGTAGGTGATAAGGTGAGTCAAGAGCAAATTGCAAGCAAGGAGGATCTAATCATAAGGCTTTTCGTTAAAAAATAGAGAATAAAGGACTTTTTTTCGCATATTGTGCTCCTTTACATGATTGTTTGGAATGATCACGTATATTATTTAAAAGAGTCTCATTCCGGCAAAAATATGATTTGAGGCAAATTTGAACATCATGAGACGGAAGGGAGCTCCTCATTTGAAAACAAAAATAACAACAAAAAACATGGCCCGTACCGTAATCGGAATCATTTCTGTTCTGTTCACGCCCGCATCGCTCTGAAAACGGGAAAATAGTTATTTCTGACATACATGGGCATGGACCCGACTTCCGGGCTGTAGACCCCTAATTTTGTCAGAACCGTAACTTGGCAGGCACCACATTTATACCATAAACCTTAACGGTAGGCTAAAGACGACGTTAGTCTATGCTTTGGAGGCCCACCCGAAAAAAATTGCCGATAACTCTTCCCATGTATGATTTCTAATATCTTAAAGTTATCACAGGCGTCTTTCATCGCTGAGTCGCACTATATTACTAAACAAAGAAGTATGACTCAACCGTTAGATATACTGCTTATTGCTAAACGATTTGCAGAGTGATCTATCAGTTAAAATAAAGCAAATTATCTAACGCTTCCAAACATGGAGCAAAATGAGCTTGGATACAAAAAAATGACTGGCATAACACTTATTACTTATGAGGGTTACTCGTTAACTAATAAATGAAGAGATTTGTACTCAGTCTTTCGTCCTCCTCCGCCCTCTCCATCCTTCGCTCCCCGAGCTTCTTCATCTCATACAGCTGATTCTCGACGAACCCGTTCAACTGAACAGCAGAACAGGTGATACTCCGTGATGCTCGTGTTGGTGCTTTATTCAACAGGTATTCAACGCCTCATTCGCATCCGACCTCACAAAGCCCCTCTACTCATTTGAATTTAGCAACTGTCGAAATTAAATGTAAAAGAAAGAAAAAGAAGATAAAAAGTAAACTTTCTCCACCTTTCCATACATTTCCTCTAGCTGGGTGGCCTCTTCTCCCTTCGGGGCTATCTCAGGGTATTTGATATCCGTCGCTCGCGCCACAAACTCCGTGAGCATTGTGTTTCGATCCTTGCCGCGAGCCCTGCAATCTTTTAGCCCCTTAATCTTAGCCATACGACTTCAACTTCGGGTGGCAGAGGCCAGATTGGCAGGCGTAGTCAAAACAACCTTTTTTTTAAAAAAAGATAAACGAAAAAGAAAATAATTTAGAACGGTTTATTGCCCGCCTTCGGATGAGGGCCTTGGCATAGACGCCCCTCTTGAGCTCAGTGTCCTCGTCCACCTCGATTCGAACCAGTCCCAGATGGAGGGACCAGGCCATCCTCTGAGAAATAGGACATTATCACCTACGATTACCAAAGACGGGTTAGGTTTTACTGATCAGTCTGCACATTTATAATCAAGATCTAGCAAACTCGCAGAGCAGACCCTTGTATACATAGGTTGGAGTTATCCCAACATTTCTGCAGGATACCTTACATAAATAGAGCAAAATTAAGTGTAGTCATCCTAACACGCGTTTTACATTACGATCCTCTGGCGCACGCATACTAACGTCCGGTCGAACAAAAGCCCCCTCGTATAACGATTACAACCACATTGAATTGTGAAACAGAACTTCATTCTACACAGCTAATAATAATAATCATCTCTCATTCTCTGGTCGCGTGTGGTCGGGTCCCCCTCCCCTTTCGTCTTGCACCCTCTCCCCGCTACCGTTATTCTACCAAGAAGATAAGATGGATTCCCTTCTGGCCTTAGGCAAGCCACAAGTGTCCCCTTGCCTAAGTCATCTTCGTCCCCCCTCTTTTTTTCTTCTTCTTCCCCTGCGGCTGCCCATCCCGATAGAAGTCATGTAAGTCAAACATTCCCGCCTATAGCAGATTTTTCAAGAGAAGATGATGCCCCCCCCCCTTATTCCTTCCCCAAGTTTTCCTACCTTTTTCCCTGCTCTAGCGCACACCTCAAATAAATAAATGTGATCTTATTTTATCCATTTACCATTTTCCCCACGTAGCAAAGATTCTGAACGCCAGGAAAAGCATACCGCGCTATTGGATCTAATCACCGGATCTTTTCAGAAAAATGTAAGTAATTTGACTTTTAAAAAGACAACACCAACCTGTCCCAGCTCTTCTACTACATCCTTCGTGTCGGGCAGAATGAGAGGACTCGAGACCACCTAGGATATAGAACCATGCAATTTCACAGATCTCGGTAAAATTTGAATCGCTCATAAAGCAAGTAGCGTGGGAACTGAACAGGCTATTGATTATTGAATAACTAACGATTTCGTCATTGTAGTCAGCTTCGAAGAGCCGTTCAGACCGGGAGATAGGGATGACATCGCGGAGCACGGGTGGTCCGATAGGTTGCTCCTCGATTCCATCCCATGACACCCAGTCGGTGGCAGTGATACTGCAAGGCACAATACTACATAAACCGATAAAGATGACACGCAAATTGGCGTCCGCACAGTATTCTTGCTTCATTATAACCCCTTTTAGGAAACAAAAATCAGGGGTGGTTTCAGCCGCCTTGGAAGCGAATAACCAAGAGCTCACGTACTCCTTGAGATGCGGTTTGCTGGTTGCATCGACGATCGCCGTCAGGAACCGTTGGATCTCGACGACGAATAGCTCGAGAGTTACGTCATTCGGTCGACTGGAGGACGACGCCTTCTTTCCCCACACAATGCCCACGTCCCGACCTGGTCCCGGCATTGGCCTGAAGGCATAAACGTCATCCACGCGATAGAGATGAACGATTAAAGATAAAAAGCACGACCAAACAGCAAATACGCTTTTTCCGTCCGGAATCCAGGAAAACGGCTACGTTTATGAAGCCGCAGCCGCGTGACAGGCAATGAGACATTTGCTTTTTCACGGTTCTGGCTCTGGGATACAGTAGATACGCCAAGGTTGATGCTGGGTCGCAAAGGTAACTTTCTGCTGCGGTCAGTTATTTTTTAGTTGTGTTCCACTAGCGGAACTAAGTTGAACTCGGTTGAGACCCCCTGAAGCTCGGCAAAAATCAGAAAATATAGTAGAAACTCGGGGGAATCTGTAGACACCTCGGGAGGCCCGGTAGAACCTCATAGAACTCTCAGAAATCGTTAGAAATCAGATGAATATCAGCAGACCCGTCAGAAAGCTCCAGAAGAACCGTAGAGGTCACATGAAACTATACAAAGACACTCGAAGTTAGTTAACTCAGCTGACACTTCAAGATAGTCGAAATTCATCAACTGTACGACGTTACTTGAATTTAGTTGATTTTAGGCTGTTTCAGAACTAATTGGCTTCGTCGGCATCTGAATCCCGTCGAAATTCATCAAGTGTACGACGATACTTGAAATTAGCTGAATTTAGGACGTTTCAGAACAAATTGGTTTCGTCGGCATCTGACTCCCGTCGAAATTCAACATCCGCACGACGTTATTTGAATTTAGTTGAGTTTAGGACGTTTCAGAACTAATTGGCTCTGTCGGCATCTGAATCCCGTCGAAATTCGTCAACTGTACGATGTTACTTGAATATAGTTGATTTTAGGACGATTCAGAACTAATTGGTTTCGTCGGTATCGGACTCCCGTCGAAATTCATCAATTGTACGACGTTACTTGAATTTAGTTGATTTTAGGACGTTTCAGAACTAATTGGCTTCGTCGGCATCTGAATCCCGTCGAAATTCATCAACTGTACGACGTTACTTGAATTTAGCTGAATTTAGGACGTTTCAGAACAAATTGGTTTCGTCGGCATCTGACTCCCGTCGAAACTCAACATCCGCACGACGTTATTTGAATTTAGTTGAGTTTAGGACGTTTCAGAACTAATTGGCTTTGTCGGCATCTGAATCCCGTCGAAATTCGTCAACTGTACGATGTTACTTGAATATAGTTGATTTTAGGACGATTCAAAACTAATTGGCTTCGTCGCCATCTGAATCCCGTCGAAATTCATCAACTGTACGACGTTGCTTTAATGTAGTTGATTTTAGGACGCTTCAGAACTAATTGGCTTCGTCGGTATTTGAATCCCGTCGAAATTCATCAACTGTACGACGTTACTTGAATTTAGTTGATTTTAGGCTGTTTCAGAACTAATTGGCTTCGTCGGCATCTGAATCCCGTCGAAATTCAACATCCGCACGACGTTACTCTAATTTAGTTGATTTTAGGACGATTCAGAACTAATCGGCTTCGTCGCCATCTGAATCCCATCG
>LS924211.1:49195-65661 GCA_900490955.1 Micoletzkya japonica | reverse complement strand
GAAGGTCACCGGCTGGGGTAGAGGAAACGGTGGCTGGGGTAATGCAGAATCCTCCAGAATCTTTGACGTCGGATTCCTCGAAGATGTGTGGACGTCGGCAAAATCTTTTCGGCCTACTAGCACAACTTTTCGCGCTCTATCGAATGGTGGTGGTCTCATATCTGGATCCGATATTAAGTATTTGCCCTTCCCTTGTCAGCTGGTTCTCAGCCCCGAAGCATTTTGCCTAATTTCAGTAAAACTTTTTTTTTGTTTTGACAGTAAACATTTCTTTTCGGAACATTTTCAATTTAACCATGGTTTATTCGGAAATTGTTCCGTCAGTTCTCTCGTTCGTATTTCCGCCGCGAGGACGTGGAAGCTGTGATGAGAGTGCAGACTAGGAGTTGAAAACCAATCGCGATTTGCGAATTTGTCGTCTGACTCTCTTCATTCTTTTCTGTTATACCTCAATCTCTCGGTCAGATAATGCGATAAAATTACTTGGTTTTCAAAGCCTAGTGCAGACTAGGGGTTGGGAAAGGAAGCAACAAACGACGACTTCCCCTCATTCCTCACTACACCGGAATAAAATGAATAAAATGAATAAAATGAAAGAAAGTCGTCGTTTGTTACTTCCTTTCCCAACCCTAGAGCGGACTAGAGCTGTGAAGACAGGTCATTCTGGCCAGTATCCATTACTCTTGGAGACGAGGAGACGCGTAGCGATTAAGAATGACGCATGAACCATCAGTGTACTGACCAGCCTGCACATCTCATGTTTTCGTCATTAATATCTAGATGTTCGATCTCAGATCATACTACTTACGCAAATCTCGAGACTCAATCTCGAATAATACCTTTATCTTTACCTTTATCCATTTACGTAAGCTCCGGCCGTGCAGGGAGAAGGGAATAGAAAAGTGGGGAAAATAAATAAATACCCCGGTTCGGGTCGGGTTTCCGGCGAAAGTCGCCGATGACTAGCGTGCGGTCGTCTCTACCGACGAAGACGTTGCCCTCCTGTAGGCCTTCAGGGAACGATTATATCTTCCCCCGTTTCTCTACTTATACACTTATGCCAACGGCTGTTCCCTCTCGGATTTCACTCATTGCCCAATGCGTGCGCTGTCATCTACCTCTTGCTTGATTCGAAAAATTCATTCATTGTTGGTTGTTGGTCTCTTTCTCTTAGGCTTTTACGGTGGGCGGTCTGTCCCCTCTTCCCAGTTTTTTTCATATATGCATCTTCAGACGCCGGAATCACTGTCCCCTCCTAACACACAAAAACTTAGGCGATTCGTGAAGCGTGCTGTGGGAGCCATGTGTTGTGTGTGCAGGAGGTCCAGGAGAGAAGCTCACTGACCACAAAGGCAGGGCGACCACAGCACGCTTCGTGGATCGCCGGGTACAGCGTAGTTTTGCTAGTTTATGGCAGCGAATTTATTTATTTATAAAGTGTGAATCATAACGGGAGAGAGAGAGAGACAGCCTTTATCGGGGTTTCGTAAGGAAGGGAAATCCAGAGAAGGGAAGTGAGGAATTCTTCGGTAGAAAGAAATCTTCAAAAACCAGACCCGAGGCTCAGAAGTCTTGAAGTAGAATACTCCTTGATCTTCTCTTAGCGATACTTCCCTAAGAACGCTACATCTTGCTAGGGGAAGGAGACGGCCAGACTGTTCTTGGTTGAAAGGCGAAAATGGGAGAGACGAAGGGAGAGCCGGCGACGCGCCACGAGAACAGAATGACAGAATGAGACTAACGGGAGAAAACATCAGAAAGAGAACCAAGCGCAAGCAATGGCTTCTCTGCCATCGATACCTATATTGTGTAAATAATTGGTTTATTGGCCTCGTCTATAGTTCGGCAGATGACCAATGACTAGTGGAAGAATGGACCGAAACAGGAGAGAAGATCTCTTAAGAATGAAGAGACGCAGACAAGGAATGCACTTTCATGACTTGGTCATGAGTCATCTGCCGAACTCTGGTTAGTCTCGTCTTTTCACCTTGTTGTCGTTCTCAATTTTATGCAGTTGTTTACAAGTTCATTAATAATTAATTCTCTACAGCATTCAAGCTCGCGGTTTGGTTATTGATATGTTCCTTGTTCAGAAAGTTCTCGAGATTTTCGCAATCAGCACCATCGTCCACTCCCTGTAAAGGAAAATCTTGGTCATTCTGTACTGCATGTAGATATTATTGACGTAAAATTTTCGTCGATAACCTCATTTCTACTTTCTGCACTCTGCTTCGCTCTCTTGCCAAAATAGGAATGAGGCAACTGACAGAACATTCTTATCAATCACATGTTCCAAAGAATAGGATTTTTTTACTATTACAGAAACAAAGGCCCACCCATTCCTTAGCAATTTCTTTGAGTGTCTTTAGACCATCCATCTGAAGGTAAAATTACTCTAGGTTTATGTGAAAACCAAAATTACTGAAAAAAAACTGATTTTAAGAGAGAGATATCTACATTGACCACCTTATTTACTTTATTCAAAAAATTATTTAGGATTTTTCACTATGCTCTATGAGAATAACGATCGCAAAGAGAAAAAACGGCAAAGAACGAGAATATCAGACGAACGAAATGCACTCCTTCTTTCTACCTACGATTGATCACCGCTCTTAGACCTTTGGTTCATTGCATCTCACAACGATATGAGTTCTTATCAATTCTCGATTGTCGCCATAGGTCAGATTTTTGATTCCATATTTTCTCCCATCTTCAACGTTTTTTGAATAACTATTAGCTTTGTTTCCTCCTCGCTTCAATGCAGAAAACTTTTCGCTTTGTATAGAATTTCACGTGGGCTTCACCTGTTCTTTGGCATCTATCCTTCATTCACGCGTGGTGTCAATTTTCGCCTCCCTCCCGTGAGGGGGCACGGATTCCACAAACTGTTCTGGTAGCCTGTCCACGGCTGCTGATCCTACTGAACTAGGCTCAATCCAGAATAGGAGAGGAACTGCATCTCTCGGAAAAAGAAGAGGGGGACACAGCATTCCTCGCGTTCGATTAGCGAATGGCGGTGAGCGCTGTGATCTATCGTCACTGCGGCCACAAAAATGAACCAAAATTCACCAATTTAAAAACTTAAGCTCCTCCTCACCAATCCAAAGAGCTGCCAAAATTTGGTGAAGATTCCTTCAGCCGTAGAGGAGTAAATTCAAAATTTGTTGCCAATTCGCTATTAGACACTTCCTGTTTCGGTGGGAATGCTGTGGGGAGGGAGAGAGGCAAGCAAATAAGCACCGACCTGTGAGCAGGACAAAATGCCGTCGTAGAACGAATTTTCAAAAATTCATTTCTCGAATACTATTTTTATGATTTTTCTTTTTGTTTTTACACTAATTTCGACAAGATCTTTCATGTAAGCTTAAAGGAGCCGGACCACGAGTTTCTGACCATATGTGGCTCTTTACATCATTCAGTAGTTCTAAGTATCCTGATCGGGTATTCCGAGTTTTATGCGATTTCATTCACTCTCCGCAGAGTAGTGAAGGTGCAAAGAGCAACGCGCTTTTCACAAAATCGGATATATTAGCCGACTGAGAAGAGATACAGCTCTGAATTGTTGACAAAATGGTTTTTTACATTGTTCTGATCAGTTTAGTAAAAAGAACGATCGGAAAGGCCTAAATTGATATATAAGGGTAGGGCGGGAATTCAAATCCTACCGTACTCGTGGACCGGCTCCTTTAAACGTAAAAAGCGTAAATAATACGTTTGCTCAGTGTGGTAGCGCGTTTTCCACGCTTTGAGACTGGTCACCCTAAGTTTTGCATATATGCGACGTTCTAATAAATCGATAGGGGGTCGTATTGCTTAACGTATATCGGAGCTAATAATGACGACATAAAGGATTTATTTTGAAAGGGGAAATGTTTTAACAATGAAATCAATAAAATGAACTCTTCTTCGAACATGCTGCAGGGACTCATCGGCGCGATTCCTTCTTCTAAACCGAAAATTTTATGTCTTCGGAAAATCGGGCTCGACAAAGCGCAAACTGCCCACGGATCTTCCAGAATTATTCCATCTCGTCCGGGACGGTATTGTTGTTGACAAAAAAAGCCTTCCGTCAGTAAACTTATTCCTACATTGTCTACACCTTCTTTTCGCCGCGTGCGCTCTAATCGTAAGTAGGCATGATGACAAATGGCGGAACATTTTGCTCAACCAGAATCCTGCCTCCGATGTCTGCCAGAAATGACGAGGTCATAGATGAGATATACTATACTCTACGAACAAGCGCAACTTAACCTCTCCGAAGTGTACGGGTATCCCGAAGGCCCTGGTAACAGCTCCGGCCAGCCTGCCGATGTTGACCACGATACGCTCCGGAATAACCGGACGTGACTGCAATTATTATTTTGTTATTTTAATAATGATTATAAAATAAATTTTATTTATCTTACAATTAAAGATGGGGTAAACAGAATTTTTGTGACGCTCATCAGGCCTGCCTTTTCAGTTTTGGAGAGCTAATTCAAGACAAAATCTTAATAAAAATCAAAAAATACGCAAATTACTGAGAAAAAGTGACTGAAAAGTTGCTTGATGTACAGGGAATTGCTTTTCTAATTCAAAAAATAAAGACGCGAACATATGTTTAGACCCAGTACAGTATGCTATCCGTAGAATAGTTTGCGAAAAATTACGTTGGGGCGAATGTTTGGCTTTTTCATTACCGTAAACTGTTGAGTCTGTGCAGGTTCTTCGTGGCGGAAGTTTCTAATATATATCATTCTCGTTACACCACCTTTATTTTATTATCGATTCCATTACATTAGAAGTAATTGAAGCGAAAACTACTCAAAGTTTGCTTTCTTGTTTGGAACATGATTAGCACCCTGGGAAAAGCGTCGGTCAAGCTTCGACAGTGCAAAGGACTTGCCAGCAATACTCCAGTCTTTTCCCAGTAAGTTTTTTTATAAGCTATAAGTTTTTTTCTTGTTCCTAAACTCTTTCATACTTCTGGAAGGTTATTTTTCCTATTCCTAAGCTTCTTTCACCTTTCCCTCCCTCGTGCCCTCCCCATCCTCGTCCTCCTCAATGGGCGCACTGTCATCGTACGGGTCGTATTCCTCCTCCTCACTCTCTTCAGCTGAAGGGGACGGTGGCAGAATCTGTAAGGATAGTTATTACAGTCAGTCAGGGAAACGGGAAGATGGTATAGTTGTACCGCAGATTCCGGTGAATTTAGAGTAATCGTGGGAAAGATTTTGGCGTTGTTCACGTTTTTCGAAAGGTTCAAGATTATCCGAAATTGAGACAACACCTCCAAATCCGACCTTGCGCGGTATATGAATTTATACATGAATTACATTAATTTATATGAACGTCATGAGCCACACCCCGGAAAGAAATTCCGAGCGAATTTAATACAAGGGAGATTTTCAGGGTTTAGTAAGAGCTGCCTGAAAACATGATAACTTTGAAGCTAAATAAAAGAGTGGTAAGAAATAGCAGTCGATAAGTGAAAACGGAATGCGTAGTACCATCGAACCCATTCAGGTTGGCACGAAAAACAAACGACCAGGTGATGTCGCAAAGTTGGCATCTCAAACGCGGTGCACTTGAATAGACGTACTTTCAAGCTCAGTAGCTTGGGTATGCGGCGTCGTGAGCAATATTTACAGTAGATATGCATACAATTACGGTTTATCTAGATACGACGTATACTATAGCTCAAGCTGTCATCTCACTGGATTTTAAAAATATTGGCTCTCATAGTATGCATCCCGCTCCTCCTGAACGTATCGCTGGAAACCCATAAATTGACGGCAAGGCGTGAAAACGCAATAGATTGAGAACGTACAGCAAATCTACAGTCAGTTATCACTTGTGCTTCGCTTTCGTGTGCATTTTGTAAAGAATCGCGTTGTTGGGGCTTCATGTAGCCTCAGGGCACAAGTGGAAGGAAGCAGGGAAATGGGGGTGCTGCGAGTTACTGGCTACGTCAACAACTAGAATACTCATTTAATAGTCATATGATTGACAAATTCAACTGTAAAAGCGGTTTGCGTTACGGTTATTGACCTCCGTGCCCCAGGGCACATTTCAACCCTTAGTCAATAACAGAGTGCGAAACCATTATGCGCAAATGTGTAAATCTGAGACGAACATATGACACAATCATACAGACTCGTATCTATTGGTTTTCCTAACGGGGTCAACGAGTTCGTCTCATTCTACCTCTTCATTTCCTCGGGGCACGGAGGACGCCTCAGGGAACTCTCAGATGAAGGCACATAGGTAAATGGTGATGCGCAAATGTTTCTATCTACGATAGAATCTAATAGAGAAAGCTTTTCTTCTCCGAAAGTCCTTAATCATAACGAAGTATAAGGACTTCCTTAAGGGGGCTCAATTTCAGCCTGGAGCTAAATTGACGACGTAGGTCAACCAAAACACTAACAGGGATTAATTTGAGCATGCTGAACTCGACTCCACAGCTTATTTGGACGAAAAAGCTTGTCTTAGGCGTTTTCTGGGACCCGATGATCAGGAATAATCCGATTAATCCGAAAGTGCCATGTACCTCGGACAAGGGGCGGTGCTGTATCAGGGTGGTGCCGTGGTCCGTCTCCACAACGTGGACCTCTGCCTCGGATGGAGAAAGGGCGGACGAGTTCTGGAAACACTATAATCGTCTGTCGTCGCATTCCTACTTCCGACGAGAAAGCGAAGCGGTATGAAGGACGTTTACGTCAATAGATACGTGCGTCTCGGCCCGGGCATCCAGAGAAAGAAGGGTGGACGAGTTCTGGAAGAGCAATATAAATGTTGAGCGTTCAAGCAACCGACGTATCTACATTAGGTTAATGTGTAGATAGTCGGAAACAGATGTATTACCAAATATCGCACGCGGTAATCTCCCCCTGTAGATAAGTATGACAGGTGAAAAACCTGAGATGCGGCAGAAATCGCAGCCATCAGGTAGAGAATCGGATAGATCATCCGTCGGCGATAGTTGAATTCCGCCCGGTAAACCGCGAACAAGACGACTAATTGCATCCTCCCAACAACAAAAGTTCCCCTCATTTCTCCTCAAAACAGGGATTATGTCCGGGAACAGTGGTCGTTGTTTTCCGTTTGCAGTGCAATAGGGCGATCGGCCAGTCATCTCGATCGAGAGTTTTCATTTTCTGAAAAGCCCTGAAAAAGTCCGGTTCATACTAAAACGCGGTATATTTAATCTTCTCGGCATGGACTTTATAAAGAAAAGGTATCCATTGGGACGGCGACGGCCTCTTTAGTGCATAGCCATATGAGAAAACGCTTTATTGACGGACGCCAAACACACGAGTTCAGTTCAGTTCGCGATACTTTCTCCTTCATTACCGTATACCCGTAGATGAAAAGATCGATCAGCACGATAAAGCTTTGAATTTGGAACCACCCCCGTCACGCCGTAAGGGCAACCAGTTAACGTGAGAGTTTGGCCGGGCGAGTCTTTTCATGGATTAGCTAAGATTATGCAAATCAATCCGGAAAATAGAAAAAGACTCCTCCGCCTAGCTCTAGTCAACAATACAATGCATGAAACTTATAGTATCAGAGGACGAGAGAAATGAGAGGTGATCGTAAAGCACAAAGACCTGTAGGCGGCAAAACGATGAGAAGTGTAATCGGGATTTAGGATATGAAGCTGGAGATTAGAGGGTTTGTGATATGTGTGACTAGAATTAACCCCGATCGAAAGCTACTGCTACATATATATCTTAGATACAGATCACGGTAGATGGCATAACTTACCTACATAGATACAGGTTACTAGGTCCCGGGCTTGGACTGCTAGAGTATCCAAAAGCCCGGCACATCCGGCAATTAATTGTGAGACTACCTTCCGGACCGGAATTGACGGAATTGCCAGCTCTAGGTCGGGACGACCTCGTGCGAGAGGTACATGGTAAACTTGGCCAGAGCGACGATCGATGTGTTCTCTGACAGACTTTCGCTCTTCTGATCCGGCTCCTTCCGCTTCTCCCGACTGGCCCACGGCTAAAATGCGCGAATTTTGTATGGACCAGTAAAACGGAAGATCCCTTGACCAAGCCAGAGAGACAGTGCAAAAGTAAAAGGTTCCAGAGATATTAGGGCAAAAAGAATTCTGGGGTGATATCCCCCAAAATCATGCCGTGGGCATATTTCTCCTTATATGTACCTGGCGCTCGGCGGAGCCCCAGGCGGTGAAGAAGACCACAGGCAAGAGGGCTACGACCGCTGAGATCTCGAAGACGACCAGCCACTCGTCCTTCGAGCCCGTACTGGAAAGGAGGGTGTTCAGTGAACTCATGCATTCGCAAAAAAGTCCCGCCAGCAAGCGCTTCGTCAGTTTTACAACAACAGAATTCGTGCATCAGTTCTACAACAAAACATGCCCTAAAAATGAATAGGTAAAACAAACGGACGCGATGATCGTGTTCGACAGCAGTTTGTTCATGATCGAGAAGGCGGCGACGACGGAAAAGGCGATGCCTGCAAGAGAAGTTTTATCTTCTTTATTTTTCATTTCACAAATATGCTCCACTTTCTTCTTTATTTTTTACACAAATTCTTTTAATCCGTTATGGGACAATGACTACATAAGTCGGATTCGAATATCGAATAAATCGGAAGATTTTTTTAATCCGATAAATTGTTTTACTCCGACTCACCTGTGACAATGCCCGAAAAGGCGGGAGCTATCTGCACGAGAGCCGTCTGGACGCCCGGCGTATGGAGACCTAACATTATATTTTGAATAGTAAATAAATAAATTTATGAAATTAAAATCAATACTATTATATAAAGCGCTAAACGTCTGTGAGCCACTCCAAAGAACGATCAATCCCAATGTTCAGAAAGGGTGGGACCCCTCATAGAAAGGGTCGGTTCATTGTGGGTGAAGGGTGTGTGTAATGCGAAGGGGGTGGGGCAGCAGACGTTGCCGACGCAGCCGTGTACATCACGAAAAATATGCCGGTTCTTTTAAGAAAACTCCTTCTCCTATGCTGCCAGTCGGGCGAAGCGCCGCGAAGCGGCGCGTAGCCCGGCTGGTAATATACATAAATAAATAAAATTAGTTAATAAATGCAACTATAGCCCTTGATAGAATAACCAAGGTATAGGCGAATCGCAAACTGAAATTGAAATCGCGTTTACCGGCGAAGAAGTTGGCGAGACACAGGACGAGGATGGCGGGTGCGGGGTGGGCGGCCTCCGCGAGGAAGGGGGTGATGCCCACGCAGATGCCCAGACCGAGGGAGGCGATGAGGTTGAAGAGCTGAAGGGAGTCGGATTATAGAAGGAAGGAGAATTGGTGTGATAGGAATACGCGCGGGGGCGACTATCTACCCGGGTCCGGCTACGCGGGTCAAACGTGGAACAAAAATGTCCCTCCCCGAGTTACCGTATCCTTGGCATTTCTATGCTATCCCCCACCACCTGTGCTACCACTAACGTGCATTTGATAAGAGGCGATGCAAGGCATGAAGGCATCATCAATTTCGTTCGACGTCCAATTGTTCTCAAATCGATAAATGCGTACGTACCTTGCAGCTGGTGGTCTTGTTGACCTTCTGCTTAGCCGTCAGCAGGGAAGCGAGCGACGAGGAGAGGGTCTTGCTTATCCAGAGCACGGCGATGGGCAGGGCGGAGATGAGACCGTTCGCGGTCGACGAGAGCTGGAGCACGTCCGAGAAGTACTTGGGCAGCAGCTGAATCAGGTCTAATTATTCTATTTTTAGTAATAAAATTAGCGTGATTCTTTATATTTACAATTAGATTAAAAATTAATGGGCCCCAAAACCCACTTTTTGACAATAGTCACGCTTTGCGTCATGATATGGATCAGAACACCCTGAGTCTGAATCAGGCAATCCCATTTTCTCATTTTACGTTTGCGCTTCACGCTTGAAATAACCACTCTTCGAGCGAAAGACCGTGCAAAGTGAGGAGAGCGCAGGGAGTGAAACAATCTACAACCCCAATTAGCATGCACGTGCCTTTCGCGATCCTTTAAAGTAATTAAAGATAGTACCTGGAGCATGATGACCAGAGGGTACTCGTGGCAGACCAGCGCCGC
Organism: Micoletzkya japonica; assembly: GCA_900490955.1. Classification (NCBI taxonomy): domain Eukaryota; kingdom Metazoa; phylum Nematoda; class Chromadorea; order Rhabditida; family Diplogasteridae; genus Micoletzkya; species Micoletzkya japonica. The sequence goes on along the minus strand of LS924211.1, from coordinate 55,601 downwards.
CACGCCCACCAACAGGGGCCTGAAAATATGGAGCCTCGATTATGAAAGTATATCTTTATTTTAAAAAGCGCACTAAACACCGCAAGTCCGCGTGCAGTATTCGCGGTCCGCAAAATAGAATAAATACGATTGCGTAATACCTGGACGTGAGTATCTGCCTCCACGGTGGCCGGCCCCGCTCCGTCCGCTTCCCGAGGGATTCCTCCTCGATCTTCCGCGCGACGTACTCCTCTTCCCGCTGCCAAAACAGATTTACAATTTGCAAATAAGATTTGTATTTTTTTCACGCTTTTTCCAAATTAACTTTTGAAAAAATCACAATATAAGCATTATAATGTAAAAGCAAATAATTAGAAACTTACCGCTCCGATGCAGCAGTGCTTGGAGGGCTTGTCGGCCGAGGCTGCCAGCCACACGACGAGAATGACAGCCGCGATGATGGCTGCAGCGATAAAAAAAGACGCTTGAGGAATATTGGGGTATATATAATCCGTAACTCTGTTTCATAAAACTCTTTTTCTTGAAAATTTTCATAAAATTCATACTTAATTAAAATGAGCTTTTCTGGTAGAAATATGGTGGAATAAACCGATCCGTCAGCTTCTTGCGTTCCAAAATGAGCAAAATTCTCTCGCTTTTACACACTCTCTCGCCTTATATTCGGGATGTTTTTTTCCGACAGACCTTTTTAGTCCACTATAATTTGTGCGAGTCACAAAATATTTTTTTTAAATTGGTTCCCCTGCATACCTGAGAGATTGAAGATGGCCCGCCACCCGGAGAAGTAGCCATCGTTGGTCTGCGAGCACAGCAATCCCCCCACCGGCAGGATCAGGAGACTGCCTGATGAATTTTAGCTTTAAAGGGTCCCACAACCCATTTTTTAATAATAGTCACTCTCTACGTCATGATATGGATCGGAGTACACTGATTATGAATCAGGCATTCCCACTTTCTGATTTTTCGTTTGAGCTTCACTATCGCGCTTAGAACAACCACTCTTCGAGTGAGAGACCGTGCAAAGTGAGGAGAGCGCAGAGAGTGAAACAGTCTAAACCCCAATTAGCATACACGTGCCTTTCGCGATCCTTTAAAGGAGCTCCATTCGTAACCGTAATCTATTCAAATTCCCGACGGTATCCTGACGGATTCAATTAGTTTCTCTTCCATACCCTTCGCTCTCTCGCTATGCAAATTAGCCTCCATTAACATGGCTACGGTACCGAATAGTCCTCCTTTAAATTTAAATTTAAATATTTTCCTGAGCATTTCTCACCAATTTGCCGCCCTCCCGTCATGAAGCCAATAGCGAAGGGCCGCTCCTTCGGCGGAAACCACCTAAACAACACAAATACAAGAAATATAACAATAGTATTTATGGCGTCACGGTTCGTATCAGTATTGTGAGATGCGGGGATTCTTAATAATTAGGTAAATTGACTACCAGAACCCCATTCCGAACCTTCCAATCATTGACGAGGCGGAGGGAAAGAGGAATGCGTCGCCCACTCCCGCTAACACACGGAAAGCAAACACCAGCCAGACCTGGGATTTTATTTTTTTTATTTAAATATATTTATTTTGATAGTTTCATACCCTTTAAATACAATTTTAGGTATTTAAAAAGATCAAATAATTCAAAAAAAAATAAAAATCTCACCGACGTCTCGGCCACGAGTGGGATGGCCGCGTTACTGACGCACAAAAGAATGAGCGAGATGGCGATCGTGAGCTTGCCTGAATTTTGATATATTTCACGACTTTTTATATTATTCGCTATAAAATTTCAATAATGTTGGAAAAATAAAAATAAAACTTTGGTAAACCATTTAGCTTGTCCGCGTGCGACCCGGTAAAGAGCATGGCTAACGAACCGAAGTTTTGTGCGGCGAAAACGAAACCTGCAAATATACAAGTAAATAAATATTCATATAGAGTTACGATCAAGTATAAGTAATGCAAAATAGCCATTTTTTTTCTTTTCTTCTTTTTTTTGGTTTTTCAATTTCACTTCTCGAACCTTGCTGCGTCGATGTCCACTCGACCTTTCCCCGATCCCGGCACGGAACTACCGTAATCCCGTCCTCGTTGACGTGCTTCCTGCAACGATCGCTTGGGATGTATAGTGCATCACGGCATTATAGACCATGCCAAAAATATCAAAAAGCGAAACTGTAGTTGGAATTAATATTTGCGATTTTGCGAATGGTCCCGAACGGAAAACCGATTAATCTTAATTGAAAATGTAGCGCTTCTCTACTATTCCCCAAATCAACAACTATGAACCATCACAGCATCATGCACATTTTATAAATCACACTTGGTTTTTTAAGACTGTATTATGCGCGTTTTGATACCGCAGAATGCTGTGGCATATCTACACACATATTACACACTGAGTGAAATATCCCCAATCGGTGGGTGAAATTTGATAACATTCAAGGCAATTTTTTATCTTTTTGTGACAATAAGGTAGGTCACTCAAAAGATCAACCGCTTTATCTTTTCTATTGGCTCCTCGTTGTCTACCGACTTCATTGTAAGGTCACGCGGAGCATTGCTTACGAAATGGTATCACTGTTACACTCTTCGAGGAAAGGCGAAATGAGGAAGCATTTAGAACGGCCGAACACTGGACTTTGCTGGTATTCTGATCACGACACAAAATAGGAATTAAGGAAACCGCCGGAGCGTTTCCTCAGCCATAGCAAGTTAGGCTTCTAGTATGGTAGACATTATGAAATAGGAATGAGAGAGTAGATGGAACATTGAAAAAATCAATTCTCCTCAAAAGTGCTCACTTGGGACAGGTAATATTCGCGCTGCCACCGTCTTCCGTCGAATTCTTTTTGATCATGCAAACCATAGATACGGATAGATTTGAAGTCGCAACCTGAGCGTTTTTAGGAGTATTTCAGTAAAAAAACTAATTATCAATAAATAACGGTAAATAAACACTTTTGGGAAATATTTTTATTAAAATCCAAAAAAAGCTTACCGACAAGCTGATGAAGCACATGCACAGCAGCAAGGCCATGAAGAACCTGAAATTGTATGTTTTCTACGACTTATTCTATTAAAATTCACTTATCCCAAATTGAAAGCATTTATGTAAATTTCTACCCGATTAGCGTAAAAAAGCGAACCTCAACGACGGGAAGATCTTCGACGTTTCATTGACGACGACGGGTGGGGCCGTGGTCGTCTTTCTATAAAGAAAACTAAATTGACGAAACCGTTCCGTCAGTCATCTCGTTCCTACTTCCTCCGCAAAATTCTTCATACCGCTGCGCTCTCTCGTCGGAAATGTGAATGAGGAAAATGACGTAATATTTTTCTCAACCATGTTCCAGGAAAGGTGAAGGGAACAACACTTCCAAGTCAATGTCATCATACTACATTGAATAAAACTTCCGAGCCATTGAAGAATTGAAGAATTATTTATTTCCATCGTTTTCAGAAAGCCATTTTATCTAAACGCTTATAAAATGTAAATAATCGCGGAAGCTCAATCAGCGAAACATAGAGGAAACAACTCCCCGTTCAATGTCACCATCGGAAGAGAGATATGGGTTGGCAGCATCGGTGGCAAATTGTATGTGACACTGCTCAGTGAACGTGCCCTATTGCCGATATTATTGACGTTTGGGGGTTGACGAATCGCTCATTTCACCCATAAATCATATCCTTCGTATCGCACAATGCAGATCAAACTATGAAATGAGCAGTAGCTTGCGATTGTTCCAAACGCTCAAGTCGAGTGTCATTCCCCCCCCGCTCCTCATTATGAAGTTCGCATTACACTAAACGCGCGAATCGTGCCCAGTAGTTGGGCTACGTGATGTGTCACTCTTCACACGCTTACCCGACTTAACCTATCTAGACAAAGCTAATGGATAGGAACAAGACATTATGAAAGTGCGTTTAGTGCACGGATAACTTATTGATATCATAAATTAGACTACAAAGAAACATATTTGAGGATAAAATGTAAAAGAAATCGGTAATCTCACGTTTCCTCAGACGGCTTCTCCGACTCGAAGGCAAAATCGGCGGAGGCGGGCTTGGTCGGGGACAGGGGCGCGATGCGCACCATACTCCCGCCGCGATTGTCTGGATTACGGTAGGCTTTTTTGGGATTACGGTAGGATCGACTACTTTGGTAGTCAAGGATTGGCTGTACTTGAGTGTAATACGAGATTGCTGTGGACAATAAATAGATAAGCAAAGTTACGAATGAGGAGTGCAGTTGAGATCAAAGGGAAAGTGAGGGGGGGCTGCGCTCAGATGAAAGAAGGGGATCAGTTGCGCTTCAGAACGCAACAATGAAAAACTGGGAGGCGGAGGGGCAAAACACGATGTTGTGGTAGATTGATGCTAGCTGAGGTGGAGTTTTTTTAGGAGAAACACCTCCTATGGACCGTTTTGACCAGGATTTTCTCGAGGCAATCGAATGCATGAACGGACAATAGACGGGGTAAGACAGGGGGCATTGGTAGAAGAAGGTGTGAAAAGTGAGCTGAACTCATTAGGACAGTTGGCCGGTGTGCCGGCACGCGCATTAGGAAACTGGCAAAACCGCTTCGAGAGGTCGAGACAGAGAGCGTAGGCACACGCGCAGAGAAAGCGCTTGAAATAGCGGAACAAACGGTCACTGACTAGTAGATGGAGATAGTTCCTTATTGGGTAAAAAAGAACAGATATGAAGTTGTTGAAGCAAATGTGGTCTGTCAGTTGTCACCATTCCTATTTGCGGAGAAGCGAGTGCAGGTAAACTTGGAATGCGAGACGAGAGAGAGAGAGAGAGAAAGTTTATCTTTTTTGAACAGGATAAAACATTCATTCTCTCTGTTCCCCTCGCGCGCGGTCGGCTCTCCATTTCGTCTGTCATCTGAGTGCACAGTGTTCTCAATGTTAAGCGAGCGAGCAAAAATGCTCGGGATACGGTGTTTTCCGTGCGAGAGTTCCTACCGAAATCAGGGTTATTTTTCGGCATCTCGTTCGCTTAACATTTTCACAGTTGTCAGAACACTGTGAGTGCCCCACGTCTATTTAATCGCGGAAAGAGGATGGATCCTCCCCCCTGAAGACTTGGAGCACGGGGGGAGTAGCTCCAAACGAGGATCGAGAGGACTACTCAAGATTCTACGGCAACTCGGACTGAGTGAATTTGAAGAAGATTCGAAGTTTTTAACCTCTCCCATCTATATCAAAGCCCCCTCCCTTGGATCCATCCACTGCTAGTCCTGATAAAAGTTGTAAAACTGGAACTGGAAAAACATAAATAACTTATAAATTAAATGTACAGGACGGATCATTTGATGATTAATAACGGAACAGATGATATAGTGGATTAAAAAGATCCGTCGGAAAATCATTCCGAATATAAGGCGAGAGAGTGTGCAAAAGTGAGAGAATTATACTCATTTTGGAACGGAGGAAACTGACGGATCGGTTTATTCTACTATAGCTAGGGGCTGGAGAGCTTCCTTATGGGATAGTAAAAGCATATTACAGGTTCCACGGGAGTTGTCCTCAAAAACGGAACGATTTAATACTTCTGATTGAAATAACAAACTATTCCTGCTGATTACGCTGTCCAATTGACTCCCTACGTATTATTATGGCAGAAATTAATAGAATCGCTAGAAAATTGGAACCGGAGAGTTATATCAGCGCGCGTATTTGCATAGACAGTTCGCAATCGTTTACGTACTTTTTGTCAACTTTCGTGGAACTTGTAATAGTAATGCGATGCGAGAGGATCATAGCGAAGAGAGCAACGAGCTGAGGGCACTTTCTCATTTAGTTGTGCTGTTTGGTTCCGCATCAAGAGACAAATACATTGTGAAGATGCTGGAACGAAGCTAGAAGATATACCGGCGATAGGGGGGGGAGATTCTCGTGCTGATCTAATGTTTGAATAGTAACTATCTTTAGCGGCCCCGGGGGATATCCGTCAACAAAATTATCCGCAAAGACCGACCAAACAATATCTAGATGATCAACTCTTGCGGAAAATGCCCGAACGATATTTACGGTTCATGCACTTTGCATGAATAATGCTGACTAGGGCTGAATCATCACTGAGCTTCCATTGATGAGCAAGCTAACCCACGCCGGTTTCACCTACTCGACATTTCCTAATCTTGTAAATAGACAATGCGAGCGGCGCAAGATCAGGAGATGACTAAATACACGCGCAATCATGTCTAGTGGTCAGAGAATAATAGGAAATCAGAATCTGAGCGAACTGGGGGAATATTTACAATTACTCACTCTGAAACCCACGTCAACCACAGTAAACTTTGCAAGGTTGAAAAGAAAACACGTATCGATAGACTGACCGATAAGCAACCAGACTCCCTTTGCGACTATACAGAATTTTCGTATTTTCACGTCACTA
>LS924211.1:21975-39064 GCA_900490955.1 Micoletzkya japonica | reverse complement strand
AGTCTTACTGCGTTTAGCGCATAGTAACGAGGCAAATGGCATCGAGGTATTCCCGGAACAAATAAATATTTCTCGCTCCAGAAATTTTTTAAAAATATTTTTCAAACGCTATTATCTTTCTTATCGTCTCAGAAACATATTCTAGAAGTATGGCCATGTTTGGTTTCACAAAATTTCTCGCTTCCATGTCCCTTTAAGTAAATAAAGATAAATAAGTTGAGGTGGAGTCTATCATGCAAACATAGTAAAATAAACCGGTCTGTCAGTTTCTGGGATTCCAAAATGCGTCTAATTCTCTCACTTTTACACACTCTCTCGCCTGATATTCGGAATGATAAACTGACGGATCTTCTTACTCGACTATAATAACAGTCGGCTCAACCGGATCAAACGGAAGATCTTTGTTTATCGAGTAACTGCAATATTGTTTTTAGTTACAGAGCTTTTCGCCCGTTCAGCAAAATAGAAATACAGATTCATGAGAGGAGAAATGTATTCGCAAGATTTGTGCCCCACTGTCCGTGGCAGAAGTTGCGATTAGGCGATTATACGAGAAGGGTGAAGTGATCAAATCGAATTTGTGCCCCAACAGCTGATCTGTCTACTGCACGGACTAGAGATATGTTCAGATCGTTGGCCATGAAATTCCTTCTTCAGAGTATGCGAAGCATGAAAGGTCAACGCAATAAAGTGCAGAGCCATAAGTGCGAATATGCACGGCAAACAGCGGAAGTCCGAGGAGCCATTATGGTCGGTAAAAAAATTGAACGCGAGGATCGACAACGGGTGATGTGATCCAGGAGCTATATATCAAGTACAGTTCTCGGTCCAGCGAGTCGAAATGAAACATAATCACTATAAGATCATCCCTAATTCCTAGGAATAAGAGAAACATCGCAGAGTGTATAGTTTCCGGGCATAATAGTAGCAGCAGCTTATGCTAGGCGGGTTTGTTGAAAGGGAGAGTCGATCTGTGTGTCTGTGGTGAGATGATCACACGCACGTATCCTTGGGGGAAAGTGAATGGGACAGAAGAGAAGAGAAGAGAAGAGAGAAGGAGGGGGAACACTTGTAGTACAAAGGGAGTGATTTGAGGCGCCAGATATGACCTCCGGTCCCCGCGTAAATAGCACCACTAGGAGGTAAGAGGGAGGGAGACAGAGAGTTGAGAGAGATCTTGAGAGAGAATGGGAGCGGATCGCGAACTGAACAGAAGAACGGTTCGGTGGTCGAGTGGTGCGCAATGATACGTCGTGAAAGGGTGCGTGAATCGTAGATTGAGAGAGTGTGTGACTGAAGGCGATGTGTGCGTGGGAGGGTAGGCGGGTCCTGAAGCGAATCGACAGGGATACTGTAGCTCTAGATATTGTTTATTGACTGGTGTGGAAGGCATAAGAGAGAGCGTATAGAATCCTTGAAGAAATAGCTTCATGAAAGCGCTTTGGAGGTTATGCTTTATGGGGGCCGAGCAAATCGCACCGTTATTAGGAACGGCAGGAAAAGCTGAAAGAAATCGCGTGCATATATCTACAGAGAACTAATACAGAAAGAAACCATACAAAGTTACACGCGCTATAATAGCGATGAAAAGAACGACGCCGATGAACGTCAAAATAGGAGGAATTCTTTCTTTTTTCTTTTCATAAATATCAAAGTTCGGCAATGTTCCATATACTATCATCTTGAAACAAGCCAAAGCTCTACAAACAACTAGAATCTAGTCTGGCCGCCGATTTACGATAAGTCTATAACACGATGGTGTCCTTTCCTCTCCTATCAATAGTTCCCTGTACCCCGCAACCCGTTTCGAGATATTCTCCTTGAGATATCACCGAATCTATAAGAGGAGAAGAAGATATGTCGTGACTCGGGCAGAAAAATGCCGATAACATCACATGTCACGCCGAACTTTGGTTGATTTTATTAATATTCAAAATAAAATTTGATTTTTAATATTTCCGCAAATTCTATCGCTTTCACGCTGTGTGTTGCCGCAAATACGGTGGGAACTTTGGCCCATCATGTATGCGTAGAGTATTAGTATATTGGTGGATAAGGCACCGTTCCAGGTGTGACATTCATTGGCAAATATTCTGCAAGGGCGGATGTGAAATCGGAAGATCAGAGTACAATATAGTGAAAAAATGAGCTTTGAAAAGTTATCTCCGTTTCACAGAACACATCTTTAAATATACACGGTGAAATTTGTTTAGGCTTCTAAGTATTTCTAAGCAGGCATCCACGGTAGGGTTCTCTTTTTGACGCTTTTGTTCAATTATGTTTCAGGTCTCGATAAATACCGTGATATATGCCTACAGAGCATGAACACTGAAACCTAACCGTGTAAAAGACGTCAAAAAGAGAGCCCTAATCCACGGTAGGGGAGCAGATGCATCACGAAAAATGTGAAAAAAAATAATAGGTGTCATGTTGTCGTTATCATAGAATGAGGAAAATTGAACCTTCTGATTGTGAACTCGCCTTTTGCCGGTTATGTTTCACGCATGTTTGCTCTTCCTGTGCGCGCCCTCATCAGTCTATTTTCGTGATAGCTCGTTTTCTTGGAGAGTGGGAAAGAGAGTCGAGAACGAAAGAGCAACAGCTATCAGACAGCTCTTCAAGCCACTACTGAGTACGATTCTCTTCCTGACGCATTTTGCTGAACCACTTTTTCAATAATATCTAGTCTACCAATGTTCAAGGCACATAATGTTCCGGAGGAAAGTTTAGCGTAGAAGAAAATGTCGAGACTAATCCTGATCGGGTTCTTTCGATAGTCTGGACTGTCAACAAAAACAGAGGGGAACGTGTGAATGGTGGGTAAAAGGAAAAGATCCTGAACGGTGCGCAAACAGAAATCGAATGAACACGTTGAGTGGGAGTGGAGACGAGGTGATCTTGTGGTATTTCCGAGACTTCTTGCGGAGTAGACTATTTTTGGCACAAAACATGCTTCCGGGAAGAAGGTTAAAGGAAACGTCGCACGAAAAAAAATCGTTGCCGAGTTATCTGTTGGAAACATTGTGCTATGGGCAAACATTGTGGACAACAAGATTAGGAAAAATCCGGATTCGAAAATGTTATCTAGGCCCCATAACGGCCATCTGAATGTGCGAGATACGGTAATCTCGTGGGGTAGTTTGTAGCTTAACCAAGCACTCCTTTCTCCCAAATATACCCGGTGGCAATGCCTGATCTCCAGTCCTCTCACATCTACAGACCTCCGCCCCTTCCCTTGCTCTTCCCTTCCTGCTCCTCGGAGAGCGAGAGCTAACAGGCATTGCCAGGGGTTATTTAGATAGACGTTTTAGACTACAAACTGCCCCACGAGATTACCGTATCTCGCACATTCAGATGGCCGTTATGGGGCCTAGATAAAATTTTCGAATCGGGATTTTTGCTAATCTTGTTGTCTAGCTCATACCCGAATGTTTCCAACGGATAACTCGGCAACGATTTTTTTCGTGGGACGTTTCCTTTAAAGCTGATTTTAAGAAGGTGAAAAAATACAAATTCACCATTTAGCAGACATGTTAGTCAGTCAGCGAATTCATTGAAATAATTTATCATATAAATAATAGAATGGCAGTGACAATGTGAATCCTAAAGTGATCTGATAATAATATAGGATATATTAATTATTTCATCTTCATCCAAGTGTCCGACAGGCGATCACGCTACCAAGTGACGTTTCTAAATGCATCTAAGGATTTGCCACACCTCCAGAATCTTCACAGATAAATTTCCTAAAGGGGATGAAATGAAAGGACATTTATGTCGACCCGCATCCCATCACTTTTATATAGTCTAGAAAATCGTATAATTCGCGATCCGCCGCTATGGTGTTCAGCGATTTTTTCGTATTCGAGAAATCATTTTTTTTTAAATTTCGCCCAACGACGATGCTACTGTGTTTAGCGAAAGGAATTAAGCCAAAAGCGACGTTCTTCTCAACGACGGAAGCTCGGAGCGAAAAAATAAAATATGCTATTTTCGAGCTTTTTCTTCGATTTTTTTATTGTCATTGCTTTCCCTTGCAATTTTCCTCGAATTTTAAAACTTTTGGTTATAGGCTGCTTCCTCCCTTTAAAGGGACACGGAAGCGACAAATGTTTTGAAACCGAATATTGTAATTCATGCAGATTATGTTTCTTAGACGATAATAAATATATAAGCGTTTGAAAAATAGTTTTAAAAAAATTTCTGGAGCGAGAAATAATTATTTGTTCCGGAAATACCTCGATGCCATTTGCCTCGTTACTATGCGCTAAACGCAGTAATACTGCGCCTTGGCTGGGAAACGATTTTTAGGATATCTCGCGAAGTAGACATTTTTGTGCACTCTGGTTTTGATTTTTATATTATTCAGGCGATAACCTTTCATATGAAAGTCAATCTTTTTGGCTTCCATGTCCCTTTAAAGGGACATGAAAGTGATTTTCAAGTGAAGCTTATATGAAAGATCTTGTCGTAATTAGTATTAAAACAAAAGGAAAAATAATAATAATTAATAGTATTCGAGAAATGATTTTTTTTTGAAATTTCGCCCAACGACGATCTGCGTTTAGCGAAAGGAATTAAGCCAAAAGCGACATTCTTCTCAACGACGGAAGCCGAAAAAATAAAACATGCAATTTTCGAGTTTTTTCTTCGATTTTTTATTGTCAATATGTTTTCCTCACATTTTGAAACCTTAGAAAAATTTTCAACAAATTTTAAAACTTTTGGTTAGAGGCTGCTTCCTCCCTTTAAGAACATGGATAGCTGAAATCAGTACCTCCTATGCTTTCGCATGGCTCACACTATAAGTTAATTAAATCTTTTTGAAAGGGGTTACAACCGGAACGATTATATCTTTCCTTTTTCTCTACAATATACTCCAAAAAAACCTCACGCTTTCTTCCGGTATCCCAGGTTCCAGAATCTGACGTCGTCTTCGTACACGCCACTGACCTTCATTGATATGATTAACCAATATTCAAATATAAGAAAATCTTCTTTTCTCATTGTGTAATCACAGCATAAGATGAATGTATGCTTCCAATGTAGCAGTTAATCGAAATTAAAAAAATACAGAATTGCAAGAGCGTATTTTCCGAAGTTCAACCTTCCGTTTCTTGATATACGAGTGCAGATTGGGCCGGTGTATGCTGGTCGTGTACTTGGTCTGCGCGATGATAACCCGACCCTGAGATGCACTTTTTTATTTTCATTTTGTTTTTTCCTTTTTTACTGTTTTCTTGTTTCTTTATAATTCTTTTCTTATTTTTTCTATCTACGTGTTACAGTCGAATAAACCGAACCTTCAGTTTCTACCGCTCCAAAATAAGCCTAATTCTCTCGCTTTTTCACACACACACTCTCTCTCTCTCTCTCTTTATATGCGGAATGATTTTCCGACGGATCTTTTTAATCCACTATATATATTTGTTTCTCAAAAAATCGCAACCTCCTTCTCTATCCGCTTCCACATCTCATCGTCCTCCTCGAGAAGGTCGAATTCTGAATGTTTTTTGCTTATTTGCTTTATCTTTGCCTTTTTCAGTAATATAAAAATGTAAGGATAAAAATACTAAACTAATGTAAAAACAAAATTTTTACGCGGCGTTATGTCCTGCAGATTGTGCACGATAGCGAACGAGGTGGAGATGTTGCGCTGCAATGAACCAAGATTAAAAATGTGGAAGATCATATTCAAACTTTGTACATTAGGCAGAAATTTCATCAGTAAACCAAACAGATGTGATACCATAAATATGTAGTCCAGCTCAATATCATCGTCGTCCGTGCCGAAGGGTCGCATGAGATCCCCGCCAACCTCAAATTCGGCTTTATTACTATTTCAGTTCTGATATTATTTTATTTTTAGATAATTGTAACCTATTATATACGAGAATTTTAAAATAGTAAAATTGCATAATATTCCTAACCCTCAGCCAGCCCACGTAGAAGATGTACTCGACAATCGTAAGGATCGGCACTCGGACGTTCATAATGTGAGCCGCCTCGCTGGCCGACGATGCGAGGAACTGCAATGGCGTGATCTTTGGTCTTTGATCTTTGATCTTTGATCTTTCGTTTTCATAATAAACGTATGATGACGAAATGATGACCTGCCGCCCGAACAGGCAGAAAAAGAAGAAGGAGTAGGTGGCTAGGGCGGCTACCTGCAAAGTTCTTCATGACGGAGGTACCCGCTCGGAACTACCGTAATCTATGCAAATTCCAGGCATGACTAGAAACTCTCTATCTACAGAGAAAACTATGAGCGAGTTCATGGTATCTAGGCTTCTCTGTCGTTTAACGAGTATGTTATGGTGTTCTTATTTACTCCGTAGTCGTATCTTGGCATTTATTATTGAGAAAAATGTTCCGTCAGTAACCTCATTCCTACTTCGTCTGCACTCTCTTCATACCGCGTCGCTCTCTTGTTGGAAATAGGAATGGGACGACTGACGGAACATTCTCGTCAACCATACCTGCGTATACGGTAGCGGCACGCACACCCAGTCGTAGCAGAACAGGCGACGTTGTCGCTGTCTGAACCGTAATATTTTAAATTTTAAGCGAACCAGCCAAAATGTCCGGAAATTGTACACTATCCGCGCAGGAGTTCCTACCGAAGTCAGCGGGAACAGTCTCGTCTTGAAATTAGTTCTTCTTTCATGCTTATTTATTGTTGAATATTACTTCTTAATTTATGACTTTGAAAATATATTTAAAAATCTCAAACTGTCTCTCTCACCGTATAGTCTGCAGGTCGTTCATGAAAGCGTTGACCAGCGAGGTCGGTGGGTTCGAATCCTTAATGGTTAATTATTATTAAAAATGAAAAATTATTTAAATATTGCCGAGCTTACTTTGACCTCTTGCATGATGATTATCTGGATCCACTGGAGGGGCGCGAGCCAGCGGGCGTGCGGGCAGTCGAACTGAACTTTAGATTGGACTAACTTTTTCAGGCTTTAGAAATTATTGTCGTGTCTAAAGCATTGAACTGTTTAAAGGTGGTGTAAACAGAATTTTTGTGGCACTTATCAGGCCTGCTTTTTATGATTTTGAGGCGTTAATTCTAGACAAATGAATAGTAAAACTAAAAAAAACATACGAAAACAACATAGAAAACGAGATTGAAAAGCCGCTTGATGTACAGGGAATTCAAAAAATAAAGGCGCGAACAATTATTTAGACCCAATACAGTAAGATATCCGCAGAATAGTTTGCGGAAAATTACGTTTGGTCGAATGTTTAGCTTGACTTTCATTACCGTAATCATTTGAGTCTGCACAGGCTCTTCGTTGTGGGAGTTTTGAATATCATTCTATTTACACCACCTTTAAGGAAAATATTAAATACAGTGAACTGTTTGTGCGCAGTCGAACTGAAGTTTAACTTAGACCGTCTTTTCAAAAAAAAATGAAAAGATCGTTTTGAACTGTGTACAAAACGATCTTTTCTTTTGTTTTTTTCAAACATTCGAAAAACCTATTCCTATTCCAGAAAAAACGCATGAAATACGGAAAGTGATATTACCCCGCCATGATACCCCGACGTGGCGTAGAATTTCACTTTAATTTCGCTCACAGGAGTAAGAGTTGTCAGAGTAAAGCTAGCATCGCAAGTGGCCAAAAACCTGTATCCTCTCAAGAATCGCCAGTTCTTCCTTCGTCGCGAGACCAGCCTTCACAAGCGTCATCATCTTTGGAAAGCGCAGCCGAATCTTCGTCGAGATGTCGCGCCTATTTTATTTTATTTTTCACTTTCGTTTTTTTTCACTAACACTCATGAGTAAGACGTAGAGCTGATTACAAAGAGAGCTTTGAATAGAAGATTTACAAACATCAAAGATGATTTCTATCCATCAGTCGGCTTCCTCATCGCCAATTCGGAAGATGAATAAATGAACAACCGAGAGTGGGGTTAATTTTCGATGACCGCCTTGCAAGATCTGTTTAGTCACCACTTGGATGCGACCAATGGCCTTGAAGCACAACCAAATCTATTTATGTAGGGCTGAACGCAGTCAATTATTCTATGTAATACCTACTGAAATGTTTTACTCACCATGCTACGGCAAAGGCCAGGTTGACATAGCGGGCTATCTGGTGCCGCCTTTTTCTCGTTCTTATATTGGAGTCGGAACAGATCAGGCACAGCACTGACAGCAGGTCATCCGGCCAGGGCAGACTGTCGAACTGCTGCCACCACCTGAATGAACTAGAGCAATGACATAGTGACACATCGTGACATATGTCAATGACATACACATTCTGATAACTGAGGTAGTATTGTAGCGGATGAATTGGCTACGTGCAGGCTATATCTATGAACGGAAAGTCGCAAGCAGGACACGGGTGTAGAAAAGAGGAAGAATACAGTAGGGGGAAGTGCGATTTATCGGCATGCGATGGGTATAGGTACCTCATTTCCGACCGTTCGGCAAGCGAGTCAAACTGCGTGAAAAGCGCGGATTGCAGCGATTTATGCCTGCACGTAACTTCAGATATAGAGAGATACTTTTAGTTTTTACATAATTGTTTTGAGGAAGATTTTGTTGATGTTTTTGAGAAAGCTTTGCAGCTTTTTCCACTTTGAAAATGTGGCCGCTTTTAGCCCACGCTTTTAGCCCTATAAATTAGTAGCAGGAATGACCTCGTCACGACGTTCGACACGTAGAAGCCGAGAATGAAGGTGAGCGGGATGTGATTCGAATAGGCACTGAACAGGTTGCACAGCGCCTCGAAGTGCGTTCTGGAAAAGTATTTCAGCATTTTTTTAAATTTATTTTATTATTTCACCATTTCTATATAATATTTTAAGGGAATTAGCGGAAATTTACCTAAAGTAGTTGCTGTCGTGTCCGTCGAGAATGGGAATGCCGAAGATGTAGAAGGCGTGGATGGCGTAGAAGAGGCACAGGTAGACGATCAGCTCCTGGAGGCTGGTCTTTGATCTTCGATCTTTAGGCTGATCTTTGATCTTTGGTTTATGCTATAAATACCTTTGATGATTCCCATGGTTTGATATGCTAATAAGGAGCCTCGATCTCTAGAGTGATCCTTGATCTTTGATCTTTGATCATTGATCCTTGATCCTTGATCTTTGATCTCCTCACCTTCCACGTGTACTTCCAGACGCTGCCCCGCCACTTGAGCAGGATCGTCAGGAAGTGGCCGGAGTACGTGACCGTCATTTAGCACTGCAAATTTGGAGATAAATATTATGATAAATATTTACGGTTTGAAGGAGAGCTAAGGTTCTTTTTTGTTGAGTTTTTTTTCGAGATTGCAATGCAAAAACTAAAATAAAAAGTATAAAAACCGAATTTTCTCGAGAAATGCTATATATTGATTAGAGAAAAGTAAAAATAAATTATCTCACCTCTTCCAGAGTGACCGCTGTGCGTGCGCCAGTGTCAAAATGCCTGAGGGGGGCTTCTCTCCCTCGGGGGATCCCATCGGGTGGTGTCCTGGCAACTAAAGGACACACGCTAACTAAGAGAGGGAGGGGGAAGGGAGCGGATAGAAGAGAAGAGAAGAGAAGAGGACTCGAATGGGTGTACGACCATAGGAGGGAAAACAGGGGAAGAGGGAGAGGAGAAATGGAGAAAAGGAGAAGAGAGGAGGTGTTGTTGACGTTTGGTGCATAAAACTGTAGCGAAAAACCGGTCTATTATCAGTTTTACACAGCTGAAGGCTTTCAGTTCTGGAAATGTGCTTTTTGTGGAGTGCGTTTCAAGTGAAGTAAATCTCTTCTACTTTCTGCTACTGCGTTTACTGTTCCGTATTGTTTATTTTATTTCGTCCAGAAAGAAAACAAGTTACGGATTCCCACTTATTGTTCACTATGTAAAATATCAAAGACTAATCGACCCCTTCATCAATTACCGGAATTTAACAAGTAAGGTGGAAATTTCGTCGAATTTGTCCCTCTCCAATCAACACTGTGATTCGATTGCCGAGAAAACACTGGAACAGGAAATTCTGAGAACAAATTTCGATTGGTCAATCGGAACATTGATTGTGGTGAGTGGATTCGCTTATTTGATCTTTTACGAAAAATAATAATAAAACTAAACATTGTGCTATCTACACTTGTCTAACATTTCCTTTACACCACTTTTTGTAATGCATGAGAAAGTATTAATTAATTTATTTATTTATTCAAATACACCGTGAGGTGTGCGGCAGGGAGGCGAAGATGGTAAGAAATCTTGGGGAAGGAATATTGGGGCATCATCTTCACTTGAAAAATCTCCCATAGGGAAGGGGGAAATCCTTGACCTTTAAGACTTCTATCGGGGTGGGTAGCCGCAGGGGAAGAAGAAAAAGGGGGACACTTCTGATTTGCCTAAGGCCAGACGGGATTCGCCCTATCTTCTGTGGAATGGTGCGGGGGCAACGGGTAAAAGACGAGAGGGGAGGGGGACCCGACCACACGCATGAGAGAGAATGAAGTATTATGTTATTATTATTGTCAAATATCTTATGTTTCAGCCTACTATGAAATACTGTCCCCTGTGAGCGCAGTACTATATATATATACTAGGCTGATATTTATTCGAGTCTGCAAGACACGTTGCTAGAAGAAAGAAAGCGAAACAGCATTGCATAACAGGGTCAAGTTATAAATTTTTTACCTCCCCCCTACCCGATTAGTCACCGATGGTAAAATTGATCACTAACTAGTCCGTTTATCACTCTTGCAGTACCCTATCTCTCTGTCTTTTCTACTTTCCCTCCCCCTCCCCTGCCTACCTCCCAACTTTCTTTCCCCTCTCCCACTTTCTCACAAGTTGCACGCGTTCGTTCCCTTTCCATATTGACCCCTTACTATGTTTTTCCTGTCTGCTTTTTCGACCTTTGCAAGAACTTTACTCACATCTACGCGATTTTTCGCCCTTTTCCAGCTGATTCATGTCCTTTGCTGTACAACAAAGAATGTTAGTCAGTCAGTTTAAATAACCTTTCTACTCGTAGTACCGCCGTCCGTACTTGAGAACTCCAGTTCTTTACTCATCTCCTATTCCTTATAAACTTGCCGTGCCTTGCAGCCTTCGTCATCCGCGCTTTCTCTCATCTATAGTGGAATAAAAAGATTCGTCCGGAAAATCATTCCGAGCATGAGGCGAGAGAGAGCGCGCAAAAGTGAGAGAATTAGACTCATTTTGTAATGGAAGCAACGGACGGACTGGTTTATTCCACTATATCTACCGTCGAGGAAAGGCGGTTCGTCGGTAGCCTTCAGTTCTTACTTCGTTTTATTTGTGAGAGAGCCAAAAGCTGGCGAAACTTTGTCTTCGACAATAGCTCTCCTTTAGCGCCAGACTGATTTGCCACCATCAAATGTCGCTTGTTGTTTTCGGATCATAATATTTGAAAGTGTTCAAGATCAGCAAACTTTTATAGCAGATGTTGCTGCTCCTTTTTCTCGTCATAATTCCATTCATATCCGGGTCGGTTCACCAATTCACCCACTCGGGTGCCAATCGGGCTAGCATCGTTCAGGTACTTTCTTAGGATGAAATATGATGAAAATTCATAAAATCAATTAATCATAGCTACCAATTTGAGCTATTTGATGCTTTCAAAGTCACTTTTCACGATTAAATTTGCATAATTGAAACCGGACCTTCCCAGGACAACTTCGAGGAGCTGCGTGCCTTGGCCATCTCCGAGGGCAGGCAGGCTGCGGGCGAGCCGGAGGCGCGGCCGGCCGCCGAGCCGCGTTTTGGTCCGGAACTCCGGATCCGGCCGCGGCGCGCGTCAGGAATTAGGCTGCCAGCGGACGACCGAAAGGCAGGCTCGCCCCTTACGGATACCGTACGCACCAGGAGGGAGGAGGACCACGCCTGGAGGCAGCCACCGGGAAAAACGCAACAACAGGTTGAATATCGATTTTAGATTATCGATTTATATATTTGATTGTATTTCGCCGTAATATAGATGTGTAGTGCCTCAGAAAGCAAAGCAACCCACTGCCTTCATTTAGCAATTTTGTCGCTCTCTATTTGATTTCTTCTGGTTCACTGACATGTAGTAATTCAAAATTCTGTTTTATTTACTATTTACATGCAGTAAATAGAATAAGTAGAGGTGCCAATCGCACCACATTACGGCCAGTAAAGTATCGCGAGATGATTTGTTGTTATATGCAGTTAGAACAATGATAACAGGGAGGTGTCTATCACATGGCAGTAATTACTGCGGGAACGCCGCACAGCATTCCACCCGGTGAAGAATGTGTCTAATAGCGAAATGACTACTATTTGTGAATTTTCTCAAGAGTAGCTAAACCAGTAGACACCAAATTTTCAGAACTTTTTGAATTCATAGTGGCGAGCTTACGTTTTTAAATTCATAATTTTTCGTTCACTGGATCGCCTACAGGATCGGATCCTATGCGCGAAAACCGCTATTCGCTATTATGACGCTTGGAATGCTGTGGCCGGGAAATCTTGCTGTTGAAGTGGGGACAATTTGCTTATTCCTATGCATACTCGATTCGAATTTTGTTCGGATTTCTTGGGATGGAAATGCTGCAGGCTCTGTTGCTGTTGAGCCAATTGCTGGTCATCTTGTTGAGGGTGGAACATTGTCGTCAAAAAGAGCAAAGTGGAATGCTCTAAATATATATATATGTATGAAGCTCAAATTTGTGTCCGTCGTATATCAAGCAGCATTGAGTTTTTATTTTCGTCAAATTTTCAATTTTTAAAACTCTCAAAGCAATTCTGTGCCTGCTTCTCCTCATCACCTTATCTCCTATCGTGTTTTTTTATCTCTTGTTTCCTCGACTTTCTGACATTCTGATTGCATTGCAATGCCTAGTGTCGTGCTCTTTCAAACTTGGGTCCCGTTTCTCTTCCTTGGCAGTTCATAGTAAATTTTTATTTTGCCTGCATTCTCTTCATACCATCACATATAGGGATGAGAAGACACTTACAGAAAATTCTGTCCAACCATAGTATGTCGCGACCACCCGTACAATCTATACATACTCTTTATTCAAAGTTCCAGCAACACTCCGTGGCCCTGCCACACAGTTCCTTGAAAATTCTTCCTTTATATACTCCTAATAAGTGCACTTTAGGAACTAGATCAGCGCCGAAACAAGGGAATCGTGCAGGAAATGTGCAAAATAAAGTGCAATGATAGGGAGTATAGTAAATAACATATCTTTTGCAATGGAAGTGAACGGAAATAAACGATAATTTTGCAGGATCCGAAGCGTGCAGTGGAGAAAGTTGTGAAGGTTCGAAGGTTCCATTCGAGGGTTGTGGGACCGGCAGGGGGGAGGACGAGAAATGTGAGGGACTTACTCGAGAAATGTGCAAAAACATATAGATATTATAGATATATATATATCGCCACTGATAAATAACACCGATAAACCTATCCTATAGATCCCCTTTATGCGACGAGCCTATAAAAATGCAGCACGCCTTTATGCGACGAGCTTAGAAAAAAGCAGCACAAGAGATATCTATTTAAGTCGTGCCGTCTCTTGGTCAATTTCGATGCTTTTGGCGACCAGGCACTAGTAAAACACGTATGAAACGTAGTCATTACTTAAAATTACTCGTCCGCTGAACTCTACCTAGTAGAGATGGTATTATTCACGAAGAAGGTCCGTCACTAATCTCATTCCTAGGTACTCTGCGCTCTCTTCGTACCGCTTTTCTATCTCGTAGAAAATAGGTAAAATAGGAATGATTTGACTGAACATTTTCCTCAACCATAGATAGATGGATGGATGACTCAAATCCCCCGTGAATTGCAGATCGTTGAGAAGGACGACCTGCGTTCCGTTCGCCACCGGCGCAGCCTCTTCTTCGATCGACAAGTTATATTTATTTATTTATTTACTTTAGCTCAGTTCAGCAATTAACCGGAAACGGAAAATACTAGGCCAGGAAAAGCGTCAAAAAGGGGATCCCGAATGCAATCCCTTCTTCGCAGCACTGGGAGAACGGGACGGGCCGGATAGTAGCGCGGAATCCGCAGCCGGGTTTTCTGCAGCGACTGGGCAACGGACTGGACGGCTTCACCCGCAATATGGCCGATCGGTTTGGCGTCGGACGGGGAAATGACAATAACCAGCAGCAGCAGGGTAGGCACGCTATCTTATAAGATGCTATAGCATTAGTATGGAAGGCTCTATTGTCGATTTTTCCAGTTTTCCTTGCAGCCGATTATCCATTTTATGTTCCTTGTTATAATGTAGAACGAATGAACGTATAAATGGCGATTCCGTGAGTAGGTCGCTTTGAAAAAATTGTCGCGCAACAGGCGACTTACTTGCGCGCCACTTCCCCCCTTCTTGTTGTTCCCCCAGCTGGCGCGCAACTGTCACTTTCCTTGCGCGCAACTTGCGACTTTGTGGCGGGCAATTGGCGACCTTCGCGCACTGTCGCATTTCTGGCGCGCAACATGCTGAATGCTGGCGCGCCTTTTGCGTGAAAAGTCTGCAGCCCTTATTCTCTACTATATCTATTTATGCCCCCGCATTGCAGCCCGTCCGGGCACAGGCTTCGGCCAAGTAACTGACGTCTCGACGCAGCAAGGAGTAAGGGACGAGGGCGGCTTCCTCTCCCGGATCGCCGACAACTTCCGCAACTACATCAACCAGGGTTCTCTAATCTTTGGTCTTCGATCTCTGATCTTTGATCTTTCGAAGGCTCGACGCCTCCGGGCGGCGACGAGCAGGGCCGCGAGTTCTGCCGGCAGTTTCCGCAGCACGAGAAGTGCAGGTCGGCTTCACATTCTCTGTCCATACGGACCTTGCATTCGTTTCGGCGATTGAGCTATTATTCACAACGAAGAAACCTCAAAAAAGTCTTCATTAAAACAGTTTTTCCAGATTTGGTTTTCAATAATTATGAATTCCTTGAAGATTTCTCTTGTTGAAGGGGCGGCCGCATTCCGCTGTGGAACGAGATGCGTGAGATGGTCCAGCGACTGGACCAGCAGGTCCGCTCCCACCTCCCCGCCATTCCCAAGTAGGCGAATAACTTAGCTCCTACCCATATTTCCTGAAAATTAGAAGCGTCTTGATGACCTTTGAATAGGAAAAAAACTGAAACTAGCAAAACTATGTTGCCTACCAAGCTTCCCCATATTTAAAGGTGGTGTAAACAGAACAACATTAGAAACTCCCGCCACGAAGAGCCTGTACAGACTCAAAAGATTACGGTAATGACAGCCAAGCCAAACATTCGACCAAACGCCATTTTCCGCAAACTATTCCACGGATGGCATACTGTATCGGGTCTAAAAAATTGTTCGCGCCGTTATTTTTTGAATTCCCTGTACATAAAGCAACTTTTCGCTCACGTTTTCTCAGCAATTTGCGAATGTTTTTCATTTTTACTATGATTTTGTTTAGAATTAGCGCCCTAAAATCACAAAAAGCATGCCTGATTAGTGCCTCAAAAATTCTGTTTACACCACCTTTAATGCAAATTAGGGGCGTTTTGGAGAAGGAAATGGTGAAGTTATTAAAAATTGTAATAACTATTCGTTTGCTTCTCTTCTATCACAAATTGTAATTGCTCCACCGCACGTTTCGGCATAGATATAGGTTAATAAATAAATAAATAAATAATGTTCAATGAGTCAATCAATTATAAAATTTAAAATTTGTATGAAAAATAAATTTGCAGGATGATGCTCCGGGACCCGCTCGCCTACGTTCCGGAGCCCATGCGCAATGCCGTTTCGTTCCTGAAGCAGAAGTGGGGAGAAATATCGGCCGCGGCCAAGGGAATCATATCGGTACAGTACCATAGCATGGAGTGCATTAGGGATCGGCACTGTAAAGGGAGTGAGAAGCGATAATAAAATTCGACCAAATTATAGTGAAATTTCTTATTGTACCTTTAGAAATAATAAGAAACATAAAAATAGTTATTAAAGGGACGTGGAAGTGAGTTCACGTGGAGCTTATATGCAAGATTTTGTGGAAATTAGTATAAAACAAAAGGAAAAATGATAAAAATTAATAATATTCGAGAAATGATTTTTTTGAAATTTCGCCCAACGACGACGCTACTGTGTTTAGCAGACAGAGGCCCAGCCAAACGGAATCATTATACTCCTCCCTTTAAAAGAGCCGGCCCACGAGTACGGTAGGATCTGAATTCCCGCGCTACCCTGATATATCAATTTATGCCTTTCCGCCCATATTTTCGTTCTTTTTACCAAAATGATCGGAACAATGTGAAAGATTGTTGTGTCAAGGAATCAGAGCTCTATCTCATCTTAGTCAGTTAATATATTCGATTCTGTAGAAAGCGCGTTGCTCTTTGGACCTTCAGTACTCCGCGGAGAGTGAATGAAATCGCATAAAACTCGGAATACCCGATCCGGATGATTGGATCTACTGAATGACGTAAAGAGCCATTATGGTCAGAAAGTCGTGGTCCGGCTCCCTTAAAGGGACATGGAAGTCAAAAAAGATTGGCTTTCATGTGAAAGTTTATCGCCTAACTAATATAAAAACCAAAACCAGAGTGCACAAAAATGTCTACTTCGCGAGATATCCTAAAAATCGTTTCCCAGCCAAGGCGCAGTCTTACGGCGTTTAGCGCATAGGAACAAGGTAAACGGCATCGAAGTATTCCCGGAACAAATAAATATCCCTCGCCGCAGAATTTTTTTATAAATATTTTTCAAACATTATTATCTCTATTATCGTCTCAGAAACATATTCTAGAATTATGGTCATGTTCGGTTTCACAAAATTTATCGCTTCCATGTCCCTTTAAGAATCCCTATGAGACACCGATCTGAACCAACCGTTCCCTGCGCTATCCATAGAGATGCATGAAAATTCGCACACATTTATCTGAGCCATTCATGCTCAGTATCCTAAAAAACGTAAAAGAAGTATTATTGAATAAAACTCTACGTCCGTACGTTTTGACGACTACGCGCTAACCGTGCACACTTCGGCACCGCAGGTTACGATCGGAACGGAATATTCTAAACTGCGTTTACCGTTCAATTCGAAGATGTCTGAGATTGAATGTACATTAGGAAAATTGTTGCAATATAGAACTACTCAACGCAAGCAAGGAATAGTCGGA
>LS920500.1:2548-52177 GCA_900490955.1 Micoletzkya japonica | reverse complement strand
AGGTCATAGAAGTGAACTTAAGTTTTTAAATTCATAGATATTCGATTACTGGGTCGCCAACAGGATCGGATCCTATGCGCGAAAACCGCCATTCGCTATTATGACGCTTGGAATGCTGTGACTGCTAGGAAAATATTTGTGTGTTATTTATACACGTCAGAAGTCACAGTGTTCTAAATGTTAAGTGAACGAGCCAAAATGCTTAGGATACGGTGTTTTCCGTGCGAGAGTTCCTACCGAAATCAGGGTTATTTTTCGGGGCTTCTCGTTCGTTTAACATTTTGACTCTTGTCAGAACACTGTGAAGTCCTCCGAAACAGGAAAACGTGACGATATAACGGCCAATTAAAAAGTCAAAGAGATGAATAGCACTGTGAAATGGATTCGTCTCTTATTGCTCTATTTCACCCTTTATGTAATTAATTTTTTTCAATTTTGCTTATAGGCAGACCCGTGCGTCACATTCGCATGTACTATTACATTTTCGATGTTGATTTGTATCGTCGAAAGAGGCACGCAGCTTTCGCGCCATTTATTATATCAACGTCGCATCGAATCACATTAGATTGGCCTAAGGAGCACTGAAAACATTTATGCCCGGTGGTATAATGTTCTAAATGTTACGCAAACGATGCAAAATACTGGGATAAAATGTTTACTGTGCGAGGGTTCCTACCGAAGTCAGGCTTATTTTTCGGCATCTCGTTCGCTCAATATTTGAACTCTTTTAAGAACATTGTGCTAACGCAGATCAATACGACCTGTCAATAAATCACTATCACACAAAGAAATTCATGGTGTGAAGGAAATGCATGACCGACACCTCGATAATCCCCCTCATTTCTCAAATATAAATTTAATTACGCATATTAAGATGACTCACACAATGGTGTTGTTGCAGATTTAGACTGAATAGTCTTCATCGATCTTCCTGACTCAGTCATTTATGCAAGAGCGAGAGGTCCTGTGGAAAATGCACAGTTAGATCAACGCTCATAGGATTCTAATTATACTGGTTACATGAATTCACGTATCTATATTTCACCTTGATCTCTTCTCACCTTGATGTCTCGATAGCTCGATAGCCGTTCGCCTATTTCAATCAACATATCGTGCTCCGAGGGAATGCGCTCATAGGTATTACGGGATTACGGTGGATAGGACGACAGACGGCGAGGGAGGTTTCTTGATCAAAGTGATGTGAAAGGGAGGGGGCGTGTGGGTAGGGGAAATTGAGGGAGGTAGAGGGGATCTGCTGGTCTCTTCTACGAAGCATGAGACGTCCTGGGCTTTTGATACTCGTGCTCATCGGAATACGGTAGGCCGATAGAGGGACTCCTTCACTTACCTCTTTCGTATTTTATTGCTTACAGTTAGCCATTATTAACAATACATTTATTCTTACGTCGTCTAATTTCTCTCGTGTAATCAAAATCAATAAAACAAATGGCATGTTTTTCGCGTAGCGATATGGGTCGAATGATTGAGACGTTTAAGCATTTGCATATTTAAGAAAGTTCAAAAATAATGTCTAATTGTAAACTAAATCGTCTGTCGTGTGTGTGCTGTTAAATATCGCAGCATTACAGATTCGCCGACTCTTACCAGTTATATTGTCCCTTCAACTCTGTCTTAAATTACTTTGGTTCGGTCAATCAGTAAGTCGTATACATAGAAATATTTTGACAAAACATAGAATGGAAACAAATGAATACAAACTATTTCAGAGGGGGTTTGAAGAATGTAATACCTATAAAGGGCCCCTCTGAACACTTTTGCTTTCCCTCAAGAGCATATTTTGAACATTCCTTTATTTTTGTCCTTATTAGAAAGCATATGCCTACATTCCTTCAATAAGCGACGCCTAGGAATCAGACAGCTCGCGCCCTACAGTATTCACAAGATGACATTCGTATTCGCGCGGTCCCTGAAGAGCAATGTAACTTTGCATATAACTTCTCGCCTCATTTAAACAGCGGGAAATGGCGGTAAAATGATGAAAATATAGGATGGTAGGTTTTCGACATTGCTCTTTCAGATGAAAGAAAAAAACCAAGGGGTTAAAAAGTACTCAGAGAGGCCCTTTAAGGTGGGCACTCTCCTTCGACGAGTATCCCTTTCCCCGGTCAAGCTCTGGAAATGGCATAGCTGATCCCTGTCTCGAGCTGTCGATGAGACCGGATAAGGTTGAACTTCACCCTAATCTATAAGGAAAAGTTGGTACACAACTTTTTGCTCCACAACAGTGAACTTATCGATGGAAAGCTTTCAGGATTTACTGATATCTAGGTTTGGTATATTTATTTCAAAAATCAGAGGCGAATGAATTACGAAACAAATGAGATCGTAATATCTTAAAGGGCCCCTCCAGGCAATATCTACCATATGCATTTTTTGACATCATAGGATAGCTTCTAATGTCCTGAGTCTCACGCTCTCTCCTTTTTTGTTGAAACTTCGCCGTTGCTGAGAAAAAGCTGTGCAAAGATTTCTCTCATTGTCTGCGTCTCTTCATTCCTCTCTTGTCTCTCACAATCAATCAACCGCTCTTAATTGGTTATCTCTTGGAATGAATGAGATGGTTGGAGGGACCCTTTAAATTTCGTTTATTTATCGGAAAGTTGATACGCAGTAGACTGAGAAGAAAGCTGGCTACTGGAACTCTGATAAAAATGAGATAGTCTCAGAAGTGTGAAAATCTTTCAGGTTGCATCGGGCATCTTTTCAGTAGGCAATTTCATCAGTCAGAAATGCTCCAGGCGATGTTCGTATCTCGTAGCGCTCGGTAGGTTAGTTTTCATGCTAACGCCTAACGGATAATGCCTAACGAAAAAGATAATACCAAGGTGCTTTGCTCCATATTTACTACTCACTATTATGTAACTAGCAAAACTACGCTGTACCCGGCGTCGCCCTGCTTATGTGGTCTGAGGAAAACCCGAGATGATGATGCATATGGTCTAGTAGCATAGTGGCAAGAGGCCGGCCGTGTTGGTCCGTGAGCGGAAGTTCGGACCTCGCATACAGCGATTATTTTTGCACATTTTACTAAAGCATCCTCGAAAAATTTCTGTTTTTCTCTGATGACTTTTTAACCAAAAATGATCCCCGTGTTCTGAAAAGTATTCTGACAAAAGTAGAAGATTTTTTGAAAAATTTCAAAAATATCGATTTTCTCAGCCAGTTTTCAAAATAAAAAAAACGCAAAAAAATGATCCCGAGGTATAAAGAAATGAATAGGAGTCTTGTAAGAACTTTTTTGAAATTCAAAATTTTAAAGGAGATAATCGAGGAACGGACAAACAGACGGACACACACACAGACAAACGGATAAAATTTGCAGTGATTTGCTAGTAAGAAATAAATAAGTCCTGTCTGTACGATGTCTGCGTGTCTGTGTGTGTCTGTGTGTCTGTGTATCAGTAAATTTTGCGACCGGCATAACTCATTGCTCGTTGAAGATATCGGAAAAAGTTCAAAAATGACGCACATTTATGTCCGATTTTGAAAATATGACCTCAGGTTTGTGATATATCGATTTTTATAAAAATTTTAAAAACGCTCAAACTTTGTCAGAATGTGTTTTAGAGGACGGGGATCATTTCTGGAAAAATCCAATTACAAGAAAAACCTAGAAAATTTTCGCCCTCTGGGCACTCCCCCCCCCTCCCTTGCGCGCGCGGCAGTATAGTGGTTCTTAGTATAGTGGTTAGTGGCTTTGTCTGATGTGCGGAGGTATGCAGGCTCGGATCTTTTTCAATTTCGTATCTTTGTTTTGCTCATTTTGCATGACGTCGAGGAAACCTTTTTTCCCATAATATTGTGATATGTAACCTATTGGAGGCTTCATTTAGTAATTTTAAAACAAATTAAAAATGAGGACCGGCTTTAATGAGAGTACTGCTTTGAAAACAGGGAATGAAAGAAGACAGCGTCAGTTATGTTTCACAAAATTCACATACATATTTTCCGTTTTTTTTGAAATTCACATACGTATTTGCATCGTTCTGAAAAGTCGAACAGTGCAGGAGACTAACTGCAGCCGCGCGATTAATCCCCCTCGGCGACCGGTCAGCGACCGTCCAAAGTTCGGCATTAATTGGGCAACGGGGTCGCGAACTTTCCCATGTATAAGCATAGGAGTTCGCAGTTATTTCCGACTTCCCCCCGAAAGGTCGCCGACCGGCCGCCGACCAAAACAGGTGAAAGATCGGTGACCGGTCAGAGGGAGGCGAGAGAGCATGCGATTTGGAGAGAGCGAAAAGAGCATACCCGGTGGTGCTCTTTTCGCTCTCTCACTCTGCCCATGCTGAGGGATGCTCTCTCGCTGTCGGCGATCTTTCAAATGTTGGTGAACTTTGGGAGAGGAGAGGAGACGTAAAGCGGGCAATATTCTTACAAGTTTCGTGACTCTTAGGGGGATTAATCGCGCGGCAGGCTCTGTCCCGTTTCATTCCTTATGTGTGTAGTTTTCGAAGGTAGTTGACTATTATAGTAGACATCTAATAATTATTTGCACATTTCGAAATAAACGACAATATCCTATAGTAATTCCAAGCATAATGGGGTAAAAGTGATAATGTAGTTGTACTGTTTGACTAACACCCTTGCCTAATGCATGCTTAGGCGGTTCACGAAGCGTGCCGCGGGAGCTCTGCGTTGTGTCCAGGAGCGAAGCTCCTGTACCACATAAGCAGAGCGACCGCGGCACGCTTCGTGCGCCGCCGGGTACCGCGTAGTTATTTATTTATTTATTTATTTATTTATCGTGTACGGAGTATCCGTGCGGTCGGGCGAATTACAAGGAAATATGACGACGAAGAGAGAGAGAGAATAGAGGAGAACGCAGTGAAATTAAATAGTTACCCGAACGTTTGCTTAATAAGGGGACAAAATTCAGTGTACTTAGTGAAAATCCCTTGCTTGCCAATCTCATTCATATCATGCGATGTTCTAACAGCAAATGAGTGCTGCCGTAACTTTGTCTTTGGAATCGGCACGTCAATTCGAAAAGTAGCACCTCTAGTATTGCTTGGATGAAAGCGATATTAGAGATTCCACGAGAGTTGTCCACGAAAATGGAACGGTTTAATACTTTTGATTGAAATAACAAACTATTCCTGGTGGTTAGGGCACCCAATTCACACCTTACGTGTGACTATGGCAGAAATTAGTAGAATCATAAGAAAATCGAAGCTGGATAGGTAGATCAGCGCGCGCATTTGCATAGACAGTTCGCAATCGTTTGCGTACTTTTGGACAACTCTCGTGGAACTTGTAATACATAGAGGATGTATCGATGCCGTAGTTAATAGTACCAAACATGAGCTTGTATTCTATTTTGAGATCTCGAACCTTTCTTCTATAAGATAGTGTTGAAATGTTGAGTGCTAGTATAACACTAGTTATCTCATAACTAGTGTTATACTAGTTATGAGATAATATCTAAAACGAGGGTTGCCGGGCCCTTTAACCACTAGTGTTGATACAGAATGAATGAACTTCTAGAGGGGTCAAAGAGGGAAAATGGAAAAAGAAACGATAAGTATATATATATTTTTGCAAGCGGAGGCGGTGTGCGCCGACCGGCGTCTTCCCATACAATGGGTGCCGACGCCCCTCTCGTACGCCACCAAGATATCCTGCTCCTCCATCAATTGGCCCTTCAATCTCACCTCCTTCCCACCCGTTCGTTTCCTCGTATTTCTGAAGAATGAGTCATCGCATACTCACAACTTAAATGTGATGTTGATCTAGTATTTCAGCAGTTGCAGCAGCCTTGTGCGCTAAGTGTTTCCTGTTGTATTGAGCTTACCTTGTAAGCACGCAGGAACAGAAACTCATCAGGCTACATCAGAACTGATGCTTACTCTCAATCAAGCCGACACGATTCCTGACGAAATTATGGATTCGCTTCTCGAATTCGACATCTCAACTACCGCCCTTTCCGTCCAGCCGCCGACTAACAGTTCGAAGCCAATGGAGAGCTTCATTCAACAAGTGCTCGCGAGGCCCAACAGAGTGTCTCGAGTGAGTCGTACTCTAAGCTGAAAGAGAGGACAGGGGAACGTTGATCTTATCGTATACAATAAACCGATCTTTCAGTTTCTTCCGTTCCAAAATGAGTCTAATTCTCTCACTTTTGCAAACTCTCTCGCCCTATAAATGATTTTCTGACGGATCTTCTTAATCCACTATATCTTTCTCTGTATTCAGGTAACGATCGGGCCCGCTAAAAGCAATCTGGACTACGCCAATGTCACAATGCTCCTCAGACAATTTCCCTACCTTGATCAGGTGATCCTCAATTGCTTAATTCATAGAAAAGATGATGTTTTCGAATGAAGGCTCGAATAAAGCTAGATATTCAATCAACAATTGGTAGTTATACATATTTACACGGAGCTTGCAGTTCACTCTCTACAGTGCCGGTGCCTCTTCGTTTCCGTGTCCCGTTAGCGATCCCAATCAACTTGTTGCCCTCCGGTTCGAGTATAATAATCTCGCGGTAAACATACCTATTTTATCTATTTAAATACATATTACCTATTTTCCTATTTAATGCCTATTTAAAGGGACATGGAAGCTAGACATTTTGTGAAGCCGAACATGATCATACTTCTGAGACGATAATAAAGATAACAGCGTTTGAACGAATATTTAAAAAAATTCTGCGGCGCGAAATATTTATTTGTTCCGGGAATACCTCGATGCCATTTGATTTGTTCCTATCCGCTAAACGCCGTAAGACTGAGCCTTAGCTAGGAAATTAAAAATTAGATATCTCGCGAAGTATTCATTTTCGTGCGCTCTGGTTTTGTTTTTTGTATTATTTAGATGATAAACTTTCATATGAAAGGCAATCTTTTTTGGCTTCCATGTCCCGTTAACATACCTTTTTGGTGCATTGATTTATCGGATCCGTGGGCATGCTTGCAGTAGTCGCTTTCAGGAGTATCCATCTTGGGCTGAGGAGCTAACTGGTCTGCAGTTTCTCAAGGTTTCAATGTAATTGCCCTTTCCACACATAACCACTTCGCATAGGTAGCCGATGCAATCATGGACATGTCTTTCCTCGATCGACTCAACTTACCCGCTCTTGAACACTTCATTCTCAATGGGTTAGCAAAGAATATTAGGAGGTTTTCCGCAATTTTTCAATGCTAGCCTAACAAAAACATTGAAAATATTTTGAAATATCTTGCCCATTCAGCAACAATCTGACCTCTCTACCCAATAACTTCCTCGCCAATTCCTCTCAACTCATTCACCTCGATCTTTCTTGCAACCTTATCCAGTTCCTTCCCGATTCCCTCAATTATTTTCCCAATCTTCGATTCCTTTTCCTCGCTGGAAACCTCATCAGTGAACTCCCTCCAACTCTTCTGCCGTCCATTCCCAATCTCTGGCACTTTGACATTGCACGGTTAGTTTCTTTAAATAAAAATCTCAACATACACATCAATTATTTGTTTACGTCGAGCACATAGCTACTATGTCCAATGAAGAATACCTGTTGGATGGATAAGTAATGACTGGCTTGTGAACTGGTTTTCACAAGTATGTTATCATTCAGATCTAGTGGATCTTCATACAACATGGGGAGGAACTTATGTTTTTAATTGGGGAATTTTGGCTAATTGTTTTGTCCGCAGTAGTGATAGATCACATGGAAATCCGCCATTCGCTAATCGAACGCTAGGAATGCTGTGAATGTGATCATATTCTAAAATATAAAGAAAAAATCTTTCTATAATAAATTTTCATATTCGCCGCTCTGTGGCTTTTCTCAAGATGCTTCATAGTTCGGAATGCATCCGATAACGTTGTCCTTCAGAGCAAAAACAGGATATACATACAACGTACAACTGATAACTGCCTCGTGCCGTCAGCAGAATGGACCGGGGAATACGGAGTTGGCTGCGTTTCCGGTGAGTACAGGTGCATCCGAGTCTAGGTATATTGTCAAGGAATTCCGATGCCAAACACTTGTAGGCCAATAAGATCGGCTCATCTCACTTTCGAAGTATATATCCAGTCATGGTTCTACCAATTAGAAGAGATTCGGAATCTATAGCTATCTAGAACTTAATGTTTATGGGTAGACCCGTTAACTGTATAATATATCTGTCCTCCAAAGGGCCTATTATCCTTCAACTCCTCTCATCTTGTCAACGCCGGTCAACTGAAGGCATTAAGCCTTAATGATAATACGCAGCTTATGGAACTCGACAACAACATCTTTACTAACCTCGTTAATCTACAGGTATTTTACTAGATTACTTGTAAAAAGGAAACTTTACCATAGATTGAATAAAGGCGTATTGTAAGATGTTGAAAAATTGTAAGGTGTTGATTTCCTAAAATTCAAAATGAGAAAGAGCTGTATATTTGAAAATCTGTAAATTTTAGTATCTAACTATCGCTAACTGTGGCCTATCCGATCTCCAGTCTCTCGGTCTCTGTTCCCTGTGTCAACTCGAATTCGTGGACGTTCAAGCGAATGTCATGTCATCTACTGATTTCCTCGAAGACGACTGTTCCTATAATTGGCCGATGCTCACCACATTCGTTACGAGAAACATGAATGTGAGAAATTACTTATCAATGTAGATCAAATCACAATGAGGGCCCAGAAATATTGAGTTGGCTTATAGAAGAAAAGTTAATTTATGTTTTGAACTAGTCATGGAAACGAAAAACGAACGGTTAAAAAAATTTGTGAAAGCGAGTATGGTCATACTTCCAAAACATGTTTCTTAGACGGTAATAAAGATATTATAATAGCGTTTGAAAAATATTTTTTAAAAATTTCTGCAGCGATAAATATTTATTTGTTCCGGGAATACCACGATGCCATTTGTCATGGTATTATGCGCTAAACGCAGTAAGACTACGCCTTAGGAAATGATTTTTACGCTATCTCGCGAAGTATACATTTCTGTGCGCTCTGGTTTTGGTTTTAGTATTATTTAGGTGACAAACTTTCATATGAAAGGCAATCTTTTTTGGCTCCCATGTCTCTTTAACCGAGATATCTTTTGATAGGTCTCGGAAGCGTCAATCAATCTGGCACTGCTATCCCTTGGCAGTGAAGGACTCGTATACCAAATTGAGCAGTTCATGAAGAGCAATCCGATCTATCGCGATGCATGCCAGCTCAGTCAGTTAAATACATATTACACAACTCTGAAAGAATACTATCTTTTTCTACATAAAGGTTTAGCGTTTTATTTAGTGTAATATTTAAACGAAGGTAGTGATAATATCTGATATAGTAGAGAAAAGCGGAACGTATAATTCGAAAATACGGTCTGGTAAAAGTTACTGGCCTTAGCGATAAGTGGAATTTATGCGTCATCTTCGGAACGATTTATTTTCGATTTTGCTGCTATCGATTTATTCTGTAAGTTTGGGTGCTGTGTGCGTTCTTACAGCTTCTTTTATGTTTTCTTTTTCAGTTTTGCTCGTTAGTGAGATTATGATCTTGCATCTAAAAACCGAGCTGTGATCAGACAAAATAATGCATCAAATGTGGTCTATTTCGTTCATGAGTGTGATATTGTGAAGAAATACTCAAATTGAAAAAAGAAAACAAGAAATGACACGAAATTACAACAAGAGACCGCTATAACCGCTTCAACAGTTTCGCTAAATTCCCGGGAAGAATATATCGTTCCGCGCATAAACACTTTCTTGTTTTATCTAGAGGGCCTGGCATCGGGGGATCCCTGGGCCGATTATATCTTCTTTTTTTCTCTACTATAGCGTGAATTATACGTATCCTACGAGTAATCCTTCCGTAATCCTTAAAATCCTTCTGTTCGATATTCAAAACTGGATTCATTGGCAGATACGCTTTACTCGCTCATCCAAGGCTCTATGGTATCGAATATGACAAGCGAGTGCGCCACGTCCTTGGTACCTCTTTTGGCGAAAATGGATATTCGACGTCGGATTAAATACACGGTGGGATAAAATGATTGTTTAGATTGTCGCTGTGGTTTTGAACCGGTATTACCATTTAACCTCTCAAAATTATTTCTTTTATCTTTCCAGGTGACCTCCTGTTCTCGAATGCAGACTTCTTCTTTTTCCTCAGCTTACTCGTTCACTACTTTCATTCTTCTCCTCCCACTTTTCATCTGATAATGCTGGCGATAAAATGTGCAGAGTTACATTATTCGGAATTCATGTGACTTGAACTCTTGCAACAGGATGTTACAAGATGTGTCGAATCCGAAGATCCAATTTCCTTTCCACGCATCGAGCCTTCAAAAGAGGAAATTAACCGCAGGCATCTCACCGATACGAAAAATATTACTGCTTTGTTTACGTAATCCCCCGAAGGTATAACTGCAGGGTAAAGGGACCGTTAAGGAGATAGATACACACTTCCAGTAAACTAAATATCCTCTCTAGGAAAAATAAAGAATTTTCCGATGTATAAGTAAAGTGTATATTCAACATCCTGTAAACGCTGTCTAACATCTTGTAAACGTTGTGTATTTGAGGGCTTTTGGTCATAGAAAAGATCGTTGTACCACCAGAACAATGTGACAATAAAGAAGAGAAGAAGTAGGGGATTATGAATGGAGACAAATGGAGTAATATGGAGATGGTGGGGAAGGGCGACTGCATCGTCGTACTAAGTACAGACAATGAAAAGTCACCCAATAATTAAAAGATACCGATCCAAGCGTGCCTACTACCTTGGACAGCCTACCTGTACAGAAACATAGCAAGTCCATCGGGTGGGTGAAGCAAACAAGACAATCCAATTGAATTGCATTCAATTCGGATGCGAACAATCGGCAAGAGTATACTGCATACTATCAAGGGGCTGATTGTGAAAAGATGTCTATTCGAACAACGCAGAGTAGTAAACCGGGTCACTCTGTTAAAGATTTCAAACAATAACATAGAGCCAGATTATTGGAGAAGCACAGTGGACAATCTATCATAGTATGAAGAGGCAAGCATAGCGTGAAAAGATAAAACGGAAATTGATCAAGGTCACGTTTACATAAAAAAACGGGCAAAAATGTTTCTAATATGGTGGTTTACAAGGCTAGCATCTAAGGGGGACAGTTTACAAGGGGAAGAAGAGGAAGCTTAGCGACACATTTAGCGATGATGATACCAGCACTGCATTAAAGAGGGGATGGTAAACGGATTGGTTAATAGTTGTATGTGGTAGATGATTGAGGAAGAGTCTTAGGGTAGGTAGAAGGTATGGAATAAGGTCTGAGCAGTGGTAGTCTTGCCGTCTGCATCCAATCCTAGTGTTCTCGAACGCCGTTCTGCTCGGGAGTTTTCTGGAAAGTCTAACTTTCTAATTGTAAGTTTATGTTTGATGTTTGAAATCGGCGACTCGGTTTGCTACTTGTTCAAATAGGCATCTTTTCACAATCAGTGCTCGTGATAAATTCTACTCTTGTCACAAGTTCGCTTATTTTCTGGAAAGATTCCCCCCTCAAACCTCGTGATTCGACCCGGATCCGTCGTCCTCGTTAATCTTCGACTTCCGTATGCGTTCCCTCATCTCTTCGAGGTACTCCTGCTCCTCCTTCGACGGCTCCTCGATCACTACTGAAATTAAATCACCATCTCTCTTGAGAATTCTCCGTAACTATTTTTTTTGATTGATGTTAGCTTGAGTGCCTACCATGGAGCCCTTCCTTTGCCATTCCTAACACTTCATTCGTGGTGGGCGGCACACCGATCTACCGTATTAGAAAATGTCGGAATGAATTTTCGCTTTCCAAAGGTTTTGCATTACGACAGAACACTGTGTCTCTTCACAGCAAATTAGTGACCGTTGTCGTCGAAGGCATGAATATGATCGATAAAGACGTACATTCTCCGGTCTCGATGAGCTTCATGCTCCACTTGTCGAGGTTGTGCTTGAGGTTGATCATGACCTCGGGTTCCTCCAGACCGGGCAGGACGGGAAGCAGACTCGCCGTGTTCATGACGTCGACGAGAGGAGCGACGAGGTGTGAGATGAACGAGTGCTGCACAATAATCTCATCGTCAAATTCATATTATCTGTCTGGTCTAAATATCATTTGTCTGTTATAAGTAGAAAAGTGTACAAATTTACAAATATTAATCCGCGAAATGATCATTTGGGTGGTAAGGGTGAATAACATTAGGCGATGAAGATTGTACCTGGAGCTTAGCGACTCCCGGACTGTCTCTGTCCATGTACGCGGTCACCTTGATGCCCAATCGCTTCTCTTCATCGCCCTGAACGAGTCCCTTTGTTGGTGGACATCATGCATGTTTCACTTCCGTTATCTCTATTATCATTCGCAGTCCTTCCTTACCTGCGTGTAGAACTCGGAGCATATCCTCTCGGTCCACTGCAAGTGTAAGGGGTAGGGCTTGGAGGGACTGTTGACATCGGCCAGTTTGATGAGCATACGACAGATCATCACGCGGTCCGCCTCTTGGGACAATCGCAGATCCGTCATCTACAATCCACTTCCATCAAGGTTTCCAAAACAAGATGAATGGTAACATTCGATAAAAATCCGTAATGATATTTCCGCAATAATACTATTCATATCACTTCATCATGCTATTCTTGTATCACCACGCACAGCATTCTGCCCGGTGGAGAATGTGTCTAATAGCGAATTGACCACTGTTTTTGAATTTACTCAGCAATGGCTGAACAAAAGTGCATCAAATTTTCAGAGAGTCTTGAACGCATGTGACGAGCTTAAGTATTTAAATTCATAATTTTCCACTCACTGGTTCGCCCACAGGATCGGATCCTATGGGCGGAAACCGCTATTCGCTATTCGAACGCTAGGAATGCTGTGCCACATGTAATTGCTTGACCGCACGCTCCGGCGTAAACGAAATAAAATAAATAAATAAATAACGCACCTTCTCGGCAAAGTTGAGGATAATCTCGAAGTGTTGCTTGAGGTCCGTGGCGAGAATGTACTCGAGAACGAGGTATCTGCAAGCGGATATATATTTTAAATAACTATGTAGTGGTTTGGGTTTATTAGGGATTAGTAGGAGAATAAATGCGTCGATTAAATGATGTCGTCGCACCGGAACCGTCGTGTCTCCGCCTCATCGAGGTTCTCGATGAAGTAGTTGCCCGGCTGCTGCAGCAACTTCCACGACTCGGCTGCGTGGTGGTTCTCCAGGACCGATCGGTCGTTGTACAGGATTGCCTGCAAGGGCAGTCTCAATCCATTCAATCATTTCGCAAAGCTTTTCTGCGAACAAGACAAATATTATTGTTATGCATGGTTGAGGAGAAGGTTCGTCAGTTGCTTTTATTTCCGACCAGGGGAAAAACGATATGCAGGCATCTAGAGAGTGCAAATGGAAATCAGATTTTTTTCGTTATGCTAGTGTGACTTTTTTTATAGTTTTCATCAATATTATAGTTTTATTCAAGTAACATAAAAGAACGGCGAACCTTGGGATCAACGGTGGCCACCAGGAAGGCGTTGGTCCGTCCCGGGTGGTCGTAGTCGTGCATGGCCGCTGCTGTGAACAGGGCGAGCAGCTGCAAGTATAATAACGGCATAGCTGTCCTATAATTGCTTCTTATTTCTTATCTTACCACACGATTCTCATAATAATCTCATGAATAAGGGCTCATAAACCTTGAAACAGTCGACCCACCTCCAGGTTGCTCATATGCGTTCCGAGAGGCGCGTAGCCGTAGTCCTCGGGAGGCAGTTTCGTCGTCTCCTTCTTTTCCTAAAGTGAGAACTTGTTCGTATGAGCGTTGCGAGATCGATAGGTGAGCTTTGAAATAATTTTAAAAAGTGGATAAAGGAAGAAATACCTTAGTCCATCCACCGATGCCCCCGCGGAGCTTGAGAAGGACGGAGAAGGGAATGGATGACCGGACTGAAGCTGAGGCCTGCAGAAGTAATGGCGAATGGAAATAAGAGAGAAGACACTCATTAGTCCTATCTCTAGAGGTGCAGTGCTTATAAGAATGGTTAGGTAATAATTAAATGTGAGTTATGGACTCGTAAAATGAAGTAAGTTGATACTCACGGAATGCGCCGCTAGCTCAGCCTCCACGTCGTCGAAGACAAAGGGCTGAAATTGAACGTCTAGTATAGCTCACCTTATTATCGTATTATTGTCACCATATTATTGTCGAACTTTACGATTTACTATTGATGATACGCTCGTAACTGACCTGTACGGGGTGAACGACGAGATAATAAACCGCATGGAGTACGTCCGCAGCGTGGATTCGATTGTGATCTGGAAGGATTAATTCATTTGCTGTTTTAAAGAATAATTTTTTCATTTGTTTTGTTTTCTTAGCGTAAATAACAACTTACACGGAATCTCCCAGTATCCCCGTTCGAGGGCGTGGAAGAAGTTGAAGAACTTGGTGTGCGATATCTTGAAGGTCCGGAAGAGGTCCGCTTGCTCGAAGATCGTGTAGCACATCTGTAGAGAGGGTTGCTCATAGGCGAAGAGGGGGCAAGACATTCAGGGCAAGGCAGACCATTGCTAGAGACTGTACAACCGAATCGAAAGATATCCTCCCATTCTTTTCCTTTCCTTATCCCCGTGCTCTCAACACGGATAAATGTCTATCTATATCTACGTTGGAGGACGAATGCTAGGCGAAGGGCGTATTGCCGGACGTCTAGCGGTTCATTCCAGAATCCTACCGTACCTTGCTGAGTACGGTCTGCGGGTTCTTGGCCGCGAGGTCGAAGATGGGGAGGGCCCAGTCGGCGATTCGGTTGAGGAGCGGGTCCGACTGCAGCTCCGCCAGCCGGAACTCGCACCCGTCCCGGGTCTGCACGACCGGGGGAGGGGGCTCACTGCAAAGAGCAATATCTTCATAAATATTATATTTATGCAAATTCATTTCAATATGCAAAGTAGCTATAATACTTATAAATAAACTTCTTTGTTCTCCTTCACTTTGTGCAGCAAAGCTACATCTTTCGCAGCAGCAAAGATGACCCCATTGAACTCTAGTCTCCACATCACACACTAATTCCATTGTCGTCGCTCTCCTCTACCAAACTATTAGTTGTCTGTGCAACACTCACAATATGCTCTCATGCATGTCTGAGTCTGTCCGTTTGTCCATCCCTCAATTTGTCTGTCTGTCCTCCCTTCATTCATATCCCTTTCGATTACGCCCATTGACGCAAGTTCTTGTTTTCGACAGAAATTCACGCGTGCACGAAATTTTCCGCGTGCTTTATTACGCTCAAGTTATGTCTATTCAACCTTCGCTCAGCATCCATTCTCTCGGAAGCATAGCGCAAAACACCTTAGGATGCTTTGCATGTCTCATGTTTCTACTTCCAGGAATCATCACTTCTCCCAGTATCCCCCTCCCTTTTCCTCCCCCGCAGATTAACCTTCACTAGATGAGATTGATCTACGTGGCAAAGCATGCAACATAGACGGCATTTGCTGGGCGAAAGTATGAGACACCGGATATCGCAAGACTGAACTAGATAGCAATAGCTGATTTCCCGGGAAACCACCATTTCATCGGTCATTTCATCAACCTTGACATATATTTATGTTTAGCGTTGATGATACGTAAGAATTGATGAAGTACTAGTTTGCCGATTACCCGATTTAGCTTTCAATGCCAGGTGCAATACCGTAGGCCTTCAACGGATCTTTCCGCTTGCCAAATGCGCTTAGAATGCGGTAAGTGCAGGGCGTGTTATGGTCAACAGACGTCAATCCGTTACGCAGTCCTCTCCCCTCCCCGATCCCTCTTCGTCCTCGTTCTTATCCCTCCTCCCTTCCATCTGTCGTAATGAGTACGCAGAGCGGAACAACAAGTTGTTCGGCTAAAGGGCAGCGGGGGAGTGTAGTAAATACTTGAGAGGATAACGGCGGCTAACTGCATATCTAGCCTTACTTTTGAACACATAAGCGAAAACCCTGCTAAATTAATAAAATCCTGTACTCATCTACCGAAAGCACACTGTGCTGCCGTGAATGTTTTCAAGCTAATCACGCGGCAATTCCGCGGTGGATGAGGTCCCGTAAAAGCAGCGAAAGCCGGGAATTGGCTCGGTCCGGAGAACAGCGATCAGAAGGGACGTCAGGCGGGAAGCAGGAGTAATGGAAGGGAGGGCATTCTTCGAAGAGTGAGGGGGAGAGGGTGAAGGGGAAGTGGGAAGGGAGAAGAGAAGGGGGACTGCTTGGTCCTTGTTCTGTTCTGTTATGTCCCCCCCCCCTTGCCGTCCGTTCTTCTCGGAAGACTCGAGCGGAAGGAGCTAGAGGCGCCGCTTATTGGAGAGAGTGGAGGGGACGGCGAAAACAGACGCGACTTTTACTCATTAGAGCGCTACTTCTACTCAACTGGCCAAAGCTCGCGCAAAAGGGGAAAGTCTCATAGCTCCAGCGGATGCAGACCAGCTAAGCTACCCCAGTTCAGGCAATTTTCCGGTAATATCCTCGGAAATGGGTTTGCCGTATAGCATTGCTCAATATCTACCTCTTACTGTAATATAAAGAATGCCAAGAAGTCTCATGAGCCTTCCATTCCTTGCCATCAACTCCTATAGCCACAGCATTCCCACCAAAAGGGGAAGTGTCTAATAGCGAATTGGCAACTAATTTTCAAATTTACTCCACAACGGCTGCATGAATTTTCACCAAATTTTGGCAGCTCTTTGGACTGATGGGGAGGAGCTTACGTTTTTAAATTGGCGAATTTTGACTCATTTTTAGTGGACGCAGTGACGATAGATCACAGCGGAAGACGCCATTCGCTAATCGAACGCTGTGATAAGGGTACACCCGCCGCACACCTCATGGTTCGATAAATAAATTTTAAAAAAAAACTAAATAATGGCTGAAAGTGTCGACTCACAGCGGACTGCCACTTCCCCTCCGCCCGGCCTTCTTGTCCTCGATCACCGTCCACGTAGAAGATGAAGGAGACGCGTCGTCGTCGCTGAATGTCCTTTAGTTATTATGATAATTTATTATGCTAATTTATGCTAATTACTTCTAAAACAAGATACAAATCCCAATGGAAACTCACGCTTTCTTCTCCTCGTTGACGTGGTTATGCGAGCAGCACGGGCCATTCTGGTTGGGGGCTGCAAGCGGTCTTTGGACTCTGATCTTTGATCTTTGATCTCTCACCTTTAATCTCGTCTCCCGACTCGGCTCCCTTCGGCCGTTCTTCCTCTTTGCCTCCTCCACCGCCCTCCTCGGGCTTCCAATAGCTGAAGAAGGGGCGCAATCAACTCTCCGTCTTCATTTCGTGGTCCCCCCTCTTTCCTCCCTTCTCCTACCCTCTCCCCCCTTCCTATATAGTATTGAGTTGATTGCGCCTCCCCTTCCCCCCTTATAATTGTTCTCTAGTCGCTGTTTTTCTCTCTCTGGAAGAACTCAGTCATACGACATGAAAACGGAGACGGGCAGTAAGAGGCAGTTCGATGGTCTCTGGAGCATACAACTCGCGTCTTTTAAGGGTGTGTTTCACATACACCTGAAGGGCAGCACACCTTTTCATATGCAGCTTTCAACATAACTGCCTCTACTACGCGAATGTTATGCTAAAATGGTCTCCCACTTCAAGTCCCCTTCCCTCCCCGTATCATCGGTCTCCCCACGTATCCATTCTAAGGCCTCCCGAATCCCTTCACCCCCATCCCCCCTATTATCCATGATGTCGACAGATTAAACGGATTAGTATTTCGCTCGCTCCCGTCACGTGTTGTTGTATGTACAAATGCCCGCGTTGTAACGAACGCAACCAATTAGTTTGTAGTCAGAAGCTGTGGAGCGAAGATATGGACAAAGGAGGGGGAAGAAATGAAAAGGGGGGGTGAGGATACAAATATGAGGGACAGGCTACACTTCAGATTCCGAACGCCCACGGGAAAGATAGCTCTGAAGATCAACGATCGCTTGTTCAGTGACTTAGAACGGAGTTGGAAAAAATACTGATAAATGACAATGAGGAGTGAGTGAGCTTACTATTAAACAAATATATAATTGTATCGTATAGCTTATAGCTTGCCAGACCTGAATATGAGCTCGACCGCCGAGAGGGGTCTCTGTGCCCTGAGGGAGAAGGTACGAAGACGACGGACGAGGGGAGAAGCCGCCCCGAAGGGGGGAGGGGAGCAGAGGGCACCCTCATCGGGAGAGGGAGAGGGACCCCTCAGGGGGGACGAGGGGGGTAGGGTAGACAACACTGTGAAGAGTAGGGGGAGGGACGAGCTGAAGAGAGGGCGATGAGAGCGTCGAGAAGGAGGAAACAGGGAACAAATCACGCAAGATCATCTGGCATCTGGCAATTGTGCATAGGAGAGGAAAGCTGGAAATGATGCCTACTTATGCATAATGATCATTGAACAGTTTGGTCTGAGGGAGGGTTTAGCGAGTCAAGTGGTAAGAGAAACCGAGTCGTCAGAGCCCTCCCGTTCGAGACATGGGATAGGCAGGAGATGCAAATAATTGCCTGACTGAGTACATAAGAAACAGACCAGGCTAATGGACTTAGTTAGGGGAGGACACGCCCGTTCATTACGGCGTTAATTAGGGATTAAGGTATCGATTGGTGAGATGGAATTTGTAAGGCCGAGGGTTCGTTAGCGGTGAAGCGCGTGAATAACTTAGCTGGAGCTAACTCGATAGTCGCCAGTCGCAACGCGTTCTCTTCTATCCAGATACCCCTCTCTCCCCTCTTCTCCATTCCCCTCTCCAATAGCTGTTCTTCTCGGAATACTATTTATACGCACAAAGACGCTTCTCGCTACATGCACCTAACCGTTTTTCTTCATTTTACTCAGAAACAGAGATGACGTTGCGATGGAACTTCGACTACTCATGCGCCAAAGTTACAAGTAATTCCCATCGCTATCGATAAGGAGCAAAACGCGTAATTTGGAAAAAGGCAGGCATAACTAGGCGTAACCCAGGGAATTCTTGTGGAGTTAACCAGTTAATACAGAATCAGGTGGAAATATACGGGGCGTTAGCAGATTGCGCGATAGCATTAAACGGGGTGCACGTGAAGCGCGCGTGAATGGAATGGAACCCGCGACGAGACTGGGGAAGGCAGACATCAAACGGCTGAGAAACCGCATGGATTAATTAATCAGGAAAAAACCGCATTAATTGTTGCAGAATAATACTAGCCCAACACTAAATCGAAAGGGCTGCGTATGCATAAGACAAGAAAAGCGCAAATAGTCAGCCGAATAAACGGAATGGCATGAGTGCTTGTTAGTGGAATGGGTTCGCCTGTGCTCTCCTACAAGAAGATGACGCTGGGCAGTGAACGCCGTATGCATTACGCAGACTCTCTCATGAATTGACAAGAGTGGTCATGGGAGGAAAGGGAAGAGGAGACGATTGGCACGTAGCACGTACACCTTATGTACCCACCTACGAGTGCAGAGCTGAGCAATTGCAAAATATGTTTAGGCTTATTTTTGCCATTCATCATTCTAACAGTAAGGCTCAATCTTAATGAAGTCTTATTGGCTCGGTTGATAGTAAGCAAATTATAGTATTTTTATAAATCGCGTCAAGTAGCCGTCCCCCCAAATTATTTGATCTCTACAGTCTTTCTGCAACATCGCGAGTGACAGATTATGGTGCTGCGCTTGTTTCGTTGATACTTGAATCGCCGCATGCTAATAAATCGTTCCGTCAGTGACCTTTGCGCCTACTTTTGCAAATAACATGGAATTTGAGGCTAAGATTGATGGACGAAAACAAGCCATAAACTACACTGAGCGAAATTACCCCAGCTTTACGCCTTATGCGGTAAATTTTACACCGAGTGGCTGGGGTAAATATGAAATTACCCCAGATGGCTGGTGTAATTTCAAATTTACCCCAGCCAGTCGGTGTGAAATTTACCCCATAAGGCGTAAAGCTGGGGTAATTTAGCTCAGTGTACGCCAGGGAAGCAGTCCCGTTGATCATGTGCATAAAATTGTGTCGAAAATGTGTCCCGTTGTATACTTCCTCCATGGCTAACTGAGTGTTGAATGAAAGAGCAAACAGTAGAAGGAAGGAAGAGGATGAAGGGGAAGGACAAGAATGCTTGGAGGGGGATATTGGGGGGGAGGGGAAGACATGAAGAGTCTTCGTGGAGAGTCGTCGATGGGTGCGAATGCAAGGCATGACACTTGCTAATGTGATAGCGCATTGTCATGGATACACTCACTTTGTCGACTAAGAAACAATATGGCAAGGCAGATAAGTCAAGAGCGATTATTACCTAACCTCTCCGTAAGCGAATCACGTTTATACTGAGAACAGCTTCAAGTTTTACCTCGTTATGAAATGAACGCGCAAGAGTGTAGTCGCCTAAATTACCCTATAAAGCCGTTTCCCTATTTTGATCGCGTATAATCAGGGGATCTAAACTCGGGCTAAAACATCTGCAGGATAAGCAAAAGGTGCTGTACAAGTGGTGCAAAATATGAAATTGTGAGCGATCGACTCGAATGGAGGGAGCGAAGAAATATAGGGAAAAGCGAGCTTGAAGAGGGGAGAAAAGGCATGAAGTGAACGAGAACGGAGTTGTATTCGTAGTGGAGTCGTGTGGGAGAGTTGAGAGGAGGGACGATAATAAGGGAAAGAGAAGAAAAGTAAGAGGGATATCTCGGAAAACAACAATGATTCGCGTTAAAAGACATAAATTAA
This sequence comes from Micoletzkya japonica, assembly GCA_900490955.1. NCBI lineage: Eukaryota > Metazoa > Nematoda > Chromadorea > Rhabditida > Diplogasteridae > Micoletzkya > Micoletzkya japonica. The sequence continues at coordinate 31,507 of LS920500.1, read as the reverse complement.
TGTAAAGGAAGGAGGAGAACCAGAAGAGCGCAGGAAACGTAAAAAAAACTAGAAACGGAGGAGAAGTCAAGAGAAGGGACAGATGCATTTGGGTGGAGGAAGGGAGAATGAAGGGAAGAGAGGGGAAGGGGAGAGGGGGGAAAGGAGTAGTGTAGGGGGGATTGAGATGGGTAGTATATTTGTATGCAAATAGAAGGGTTTGGAGGGGGAATAAAGACACTATTCTTAGCAATTACTTAGGGCATTCGCTTTGTCTTTTACTTACGGATTTTGCAATTTTCCAGGCGTACAACATAATATAGAAATACGGAATAAGATCTTGAAAAGTTCGGAAAACAAGAAACTAAGCGAAGAATACGAAGAGGGGAAGAGGAGGAACAACTAATTGCAAGAACTAAGTAAGAAGATGGGAAGAGGACGAAGAGTCGGCATAATTTGACTAAGTCTGAGGGTAGAGAGCGACCAGCTATGAAAGTGACGTTAGGGGGGGGGGGGACAAGGGTCCTGACGAGGCTACCGAGGTTCTCTCTCTCTCTATCTCTCCCTCTCCCCTCATTCCCTCCCAACTACAGCAGGTGCCCACTGGAGCGCATACCGTGTAGCTATCGAAAACACACTGAAAGCCGATGCGTGAAGGGTTTGGTGATATCTATGCTGAAGAAGTCTAATACTACAAGAGATCATTATTTCGAAGTAAAAGGCTTAGACAAAGTGAAAAAGTGTCTATTTAGATGTGCTGCGAAAGACTGACGGGGACTCGCCTATGAATGCACTATTATGAAGAGGAAGAGAAGGGAGAGAAGGCAAGGAAAGGAAAGGACTATCAGTACAACGAGTGAATAGGAAATGAGATAGAGAGGGAACGGAGGGGGGACCCTATTCAGAGGGGGAAGGTGACTAGGAACAATATTGACGGCGTTCATGTCGCGTTTATTTCATATTTCACTTTTCTTACACCGCAAAAGCAATCTATCAAAAAAAGGGCTAAACCCCACAAGCCTTCTCCAACTATTTTACAACGACCCTCCGTAGCGATAAATGATTTCATTTCACATTCATACGATCTTGAGAAGAGGTTGACTAGGATATGAAATATTTCGGGAGTCAAATGGAGCTATATGGGTCGTGTGCTCCCTCTCTAGTCTCATCTCAATTCCTCCCCCCTTTCCATTCCCTATCTCCTGTGTTCCCTGTTCGGATTTCACTACGGAAACCCTCTCTCCCTCCTCTGAGACGATGCTTGAGGGGAGAGAGGCATTCTTGAGAGGGAATTAGGAGGGAGAGGGGAGGGGGGAGGGAGAGAGAGATTGACCAGGAAATGGCGTACAGAAGGCGTTCTAAGGACCTTCGTTAGGGACCGAGAGGGAAGAGGATGAGGGAGAAGGGACACTTGCTGCTGTTAGTGACATATTAGGAATGAAGGAGGAGAGGCGGAATGATTAAATAGAGGGAGGGAGATAGAGATAGAGAGAGAGAGATCCAGAGGGCATGAAGGGTTTCGCTTGCGCCTGAAGACGATTGACGCCCCGCGTTGATTAGAGGAATTATGGGTGGAAGATGATGGGGAGGGAGAGGGAGGGGTGGATATGGTGAACGGAGGACAATTATTATGGGAGGAAAGGGGAGGATGAAGCGAAAAGAGGGGAAAGGGAGAATTGCGGGAAATGTGGAACGCTTTTGATATCTCACAAAAAGGGTAATACGGAAGAAAGCAGAATTTCCGAATTACAAGCTGCCAATTTGAAGTATTTCGTTTGTTTGAGATCCATTTTAGAAACGGAGCTGAAAGATGAGGGAAAGCGAAAAGGAGACGGGTTGAGGGGGGGGGAGATGGGTAGCGGAAGAGCAAAACAGAAGGCAGAAGAAGAGGTAGTCGGGGGATGGGGCTGTATGGGCAAGGGGAGATGAGGATATTAGGTATGCACTCTTACAACGAACAGGGGGGATACTGTAGTAGTCTGAAGACATTACGGTAAACATCCATACACATTATTGTGTACAGTATTCGGCACGAACAATGGCGACGTTTGCGTAGTTTCGCATTGTTGCGAAGGATAATGAACTTTTTCCTATGCTTTCCTGCTAATGCATTGTAGGGATGGGGAAAAGGGCTGAAATCTTTCGCGAGAAAATGATGTTTCTGCCTAAGACTAGATCTTCAACGAAATGGAAATGAACGGAAAAGACGGGAAAAGGGGAGGGAAGGAGAAGGAAGGAAGGACGGGTGCTCTTGAACTGAGGCAGAATGAGTAATTCGATGTTATTCAGGAGGTACGGGAAGGGGATCTGGATTCAGGCAAAGCTCACCTTCCAAGGGAGAAGCAAATTTATTGGACAACATTTTGGAGTAGAACGTGCATATTTGACGTTGAACGTGCACGTGCTTCCGACTATGAATAGTGGGCTGAGAACTGAGAAGAAAAGAAAGGAAAAGAAGAAAGGAGAAGGAACAGAGAACTCTTTCTTATGCTTCCGCTGACCGGCCGTAAATACGCAGTGGGATCAAGCAACAGTTTTCGAGGACAGTGACGAATAACCTGCTTAATAACAAAAAGCTAGACCCTTTCAAAGCATAAGGAGCTCATACGAGTGTGGACTCATTGGTTTCCCCCTGAGCCAAGGTCCATTCATCAGAAAGCAACATGTCCGTGACTACTCCTATATCTCTCTCTCTCTTTCTCTTCTTCCATTCCACCTGCTCCTCAACACAATTCGGGAAGCCTTAGAACATTTTTTTCTGGCATTTCGTCGAAATGCAGAAAGCATAACGCACAAAAGAGGTAAGATAGTGTTTGTTCCATCCCCGTCCCATACCATATCTACCCCCTCTATCCCCCTGCCCCTCATTACTGGCTGATTAGCACGTGCAGCCAGTCTCTCCCCCCGACAGTATCCCCCCTCTCTTATTTACCACATTCCCTCCTATTCTTCTCTCCCCTCCCCGTGAATATATACCCCTCTTTCGCCTGAGGGACAGTTTTTTTTATTCTGCCAATCAGATTGTTTATTATCAATCGCACCAATCAGCATTGTTTATGGCTTTCAATCGTCCAAAATTCGTATTTAACGGTGACCCCGACGAGTGTGCGGGTCACCATAAACTGCAAATAAATCTCGATAGATTCCTTACACTTTTGCCCCCTCCGACCACTTTTTGACAATGCTTTTACGACATCATTGGATAGCTCTCAGTATCCGGAGTTTCGACCAACATGTAGAAAACATGAAACTTCGTCGGTGCTTAGAAAAGGCTGTGCAAAGATTTTTCTCGTTGTCTGCGTTTCGTCATTCCTCTCTTGTCCCTCACAATCAATCAACCGCACGTTAATCGGTTGTGCTTAGAAATGAATGAGATGGTCAGAAGGGGCCCTTTAAAGGTCTAAGCGCATGTCCATATTACAAGTTCCCCGAAAGTTGTCCAAAAGTACGCAAACGATTGCGAACTGTCTATGCAAATACGCGCGCTGATCTACCTCTCCGGTTCCAATTTTCTTGCAATTCTATTAATTTCTGTCATGGTAACACGGAAGGAGCCAATTGGACAGCGTAATCAGCGAGAATAGTTTGTTGTTTCAATCAAAAATATTAAATCGTTCCGTTTTTGGGGACAGCTCCCGTGGAACCTGTAATACTCACTGCTGCATGCCTCCATATCCCTTGGACCCCAATCCTCGTGATAAGGGCGTAAGACTAAAACAGCAACGTATCCACCGCTACATATCTACATACACACAACCCTTGAAAAGCAAGCGACCGATCGATAAGGGTGGTACAGCTAAAAGACTGCATACGTACCCACTGCTACTGCTGCGTGCCTGACTGGGCCCGGGTTCCCAGGCCGGCAGTCCCGTCGCACTGGTTACGGTAGTGAACGAGTAGTATTCCGCCTTCTTCGACTGCAAATTACTTTATTATTATTATTTATTATTATCATTATTTTACATTATTACTATTATTAAAATATAATCCCTCAAAATACTTTGTTGTACTCCAATGTAATGCCGGAGGCACTGACAGTAACTTCTCGACTGCCGGAGGTTATTTCGTTTGTGAGGTTTCGTTGTCTAAGAGCATCTGACACAGGCACAAATAAGATGAGGATGTGAGTGAAAAGGCGATTGTGGGCAGGGGAAGAAGAGGGATTGGGATAGGAGAAGGGGGGAGGGGGGAGTGGTAAATAAGACATGCCAATGAGGGGGACGGGGGAAAGGGGGAGAGGGAGACTGAGTGACGGGCAGGCAAAATAGAAAGTACGACGGAGGAGAGGTTGAGGGGGAGAGAAGGGGAGTACAGAAGGGAAGTGACGAATGGGATAGGCACTTAGGAGTGGGTTTAGGATTACTCTGGAAGGAATATCGTGGTATCCTTCTGAGTTGGTTATTTATTAAAATGAGTAACGTTCTGGGCGGATGTCGAAGATCCTATTGTGGAATGAACGGCGATCCGTCTGTTTCTTCCGTTCCAAAATGAGTCTAATTCTCTCACGTTTGCACGCTCTCTCGCCTTATATTCGGAATGATTTTCACACGGATCTTTTAAAATAAACTATAACAACGGGGATTTTACGAAATTATTGGACTTTCTGCTCGCTTTACCGTAAGATGTAAAAATATAGTTTTCGGGCATAACTCAAAATCATAATGATAATCATAATAGTCATGGGCATAATCATAATATCGATAGATTTCACGAGAAAGGCAAGAAAAAACTGAGGAAGCTTTATAATTCTCTTTCTGTAACCGCAAATATCGGGGAAAAGCTGAAAGACGCTTGACAGAAGGTCCAGACGTTCTGTAGAGTGACGGTGAAGGAGAGTGAAGGGAGGGGAGGGGAGGGAGAGAAGGAGAGAACTACAAGGGAAAGACTCGGCAGGGTAAGTAATCGAGGAGTCTCGACGTGCCATTCCGACACGTTTGTGTGTATGTGGGGGACGAGTGTATAATAGAAAGGAGAGGAAGGGGGATGAGAAGAGAGCATTGCATCATGTATTATACAGGACCGACAGCATTAACCAAGACCGCCAATCAATGCTTGTATTTGCGTCTTCCGTCCAAGGCCTTGGCGAGCAGCTTCTTTATATTTATGATACCTGCCTCTGATTAGAGCAAAGCATTAAAATGAAAGTGGAAGAGAAGACTGTACAGAGATCTTTACTATCTATTGCAGACTCGGGTACACAAATGCAGATTAGAGCAGACTCCTCGAGTGTGAATTGGCCGAGAATTTGAAGCGAGATCGCATACGTTTCAGCTGTCTGCAGACTCAATGTCATTTCAAGAGCGATGGAATGAGATCAGTGCACAAGGTAGGAAGCTCAACTTATGCTAATGAAAGACGCAAGGGATCGAAGGAAGAAAGAACTCCATAAGCTAGATAGCACGTCCTTGTCATGCAGCTAAACGATAGAAAGTTTACTGGTTTGAGGACTCAGAGCTGTCCAGTAGGTACTTGATCAGAGTTATCATGTTGATGGCGATGAGCAGAGAGCAGAGCGCTATGAAGAGAGCACAGACGAAGTAGGAATGAGGCTTACTGACGGAAGCAATATCTATTTATTCTACAGTCCTATGGACGGTATAATTGAGTTATAAAACATTCATTCATTCATTTATCATATAAACAAGTTATATCGATAACATGGTATCAAGCTGTTAGTTAGATAAATAATAGTTAGCGAATTCATAATGAATTCATAATATGTACATTTGAAGTGCCTTCCCACCTGCGTGTAGTCCCCCTCTGAATTGGATCTCATCTTCGGTCGCCATCCCGTCGCCAGTCTCTTCTTGTTCAGTAGTTCGTACCCGTTACTCAGCCTTCCCTTCAGCAGAAGGGGAAGAAGGGGCTCGTCGCGGTATTTGGAGGGAGGATACGATGAGGTAGAGGAGGTGGAGAGGGACGACAGGGACATCTGGGGAGGGGAAGACGTTGGGGGAGGGTAGAATGAGGGGACTCGCGGAACGGAATAATCAGGAGGGGAGAATTAGAGACGTGGATACGGTGATCGGCGAGGGCGGTAAGAGAAATATTCAAAGTTATCGATATCTCTCTCGAAATACAGATAATACTAATTGTAAGATATAACCCAGGACGGGCCAGGTGTTGTTTCGATGGTTTGAGATGGGACGTATCATAGGATGTGTAATCACACGCTCCAATAAAGAGTAGAACAAGTCATGCGCGGAAGAGTGGGAAGCCAACAATCAAAAAAGTGAAGATTTAATCCGGCTGAATGAGTCAGGTTCGGAATCTTGGAGATCAGGATAAAGGGCGAGACAAATTATGGCGAAATTGAAGCCATGTGAAGCCTAAAAATTGTTACCGATCGTTCCAGTATACTTCTTGATCAAATAGTAAAGAATAGTCCTCAAAAAGCTTTCAATGTGGTAAGCTGGGAACTTTTTCGTAGAGAAGCAGGCTTGTGATCTGTGTTTGGGGGGGTGTTTATAGTAGAGAAAGAAAGGGAGGGAAGGAATGATTACGCTGAAGGGCTGCTCGTGACATGAATTAACGAAGGAGACAACGGGGAAAAGAGGAGACTTGAAGAATGGACTGGGTCGTTTGCTGAAAAGTACAGACAAAGACTTCTATTTAAGCGTGTTTTAAAACTGCCTTGTGTTCTAGCCGAGAGACGCATGAAAATTCTCCAAAAACTGTCGTACAAAACACCCCGTAATCTTGCGCAATTCATTACGATTTAATGTGCAATTTAGGACAAAACAGCCTGAAGAAAATTAGCGAAAAAAGCCTAAGCTGCAAAGCCGTCAGATCCATTTCTTATCCACGTGATACAGTTATTCAACCGCGCGTGAAATCTCGCTGCAGAATAGAATGACTCTGCAATTCACTAATAGATAGATACTAACTCGGCTAAACAACAGTCGCCTTCCGACGTCAATCCCTCATTACGCTCATGGCGCATTATCTGACTCTTGTCATCCCACCGAGCCTAATCCTAAGATTCAAGAAGACTGAACACAGCCTGAGAGGGATTCGAGAGATGGAAGGGATTTAGGGGGTTGGAGTGAAACTGAAATTCCAAAAGTACGCAAACGATTGCGAACTGTCTATGCAAATACGCGCGCTGATCTACCTCTCCGGCTCCAATTTTCTTGCGATTCTATTAATTTCTGTCATGGCAACACGGAAGGAGCCAATTGGACAGCGTAATCAGCGGGAATAGTTTGTTGTTTCAATCAAAAATATTAAATCGTTCCGTTTTTGGGGACAGCTCCCGTGGAACCTGTAATATAATATGGGCAGATTTTGAAGATCAAGGCGTGATTTCTCTAATGGAACGAGCAGCAGAACAGTTTATTTGGTCAATTTTAGATTCGAATCTTATATTGCATTGAAATTAGTTAAAAAGTCATTCACCATGATTTCTACCGAAGCAGCTAAACTGTAATGATAAACCGTACTTTGATCACCGCGGCGCTGTGTCAAAAGTAATAGGCAAGGTCGTGAGAAGAGCAATAAAAGAGGGCGGAAATGGAAAAAGATGAGAGAAGCGAGAAGAGGGAGAGGCGACATTAAAGAACTATTTGAGGGGAAGAAGGAATGGGAGAGATGACTGTCTGAGACTGAAGGGGTGATACGCACGTAGAGGGAGGGGTTTGAGAGGGGGGGGGATAGGGGGAGAGAGGAGAGGAAGAGACAAGATGCATTGTAGGCCTCGCCAGGGAAAGTTACTGACTTGTCAGTAGAGGAAAGAGATGTCGCGTAGAACAATCCTTCACTGGGAGAAGAATGGAAGAGAAGGAGAGGTGCAGAGAGGGAGTGCTACGAAACACAAGAGAGCAAAGCATTTTAAAATTAATAGCGCTTAAGATATTTCTCTTATTCTGTGTATGGCGCAACCGCATTGCCTAGAGATACTCGAACGACTATTTATATGGCTCGAGAAATATAACCCTATCACGCTTCTCAAATGAGGAAGGAAAGATTGTAGGCTCCCGGCGACTATTTATGAGGCTACAATCGCTATCCAAAACGCATCTTACTCGTCTAAGCTTTTTCGTTGCCTTTCTCTTCATTCCATCCTTATTCCGTCAAGAGTAGAAAAGACGAGGGAAAGGAGAGGGGGCAATATAAGAAGGAGGATTGATGAAGAGGCGGAAACGTGACTGGAAAAGGAAGTAGAAATGGTAAAGTGGGGAGATTTATTTTAAAGGAAGGATAAGGGAGCCATGTGAAAACTGTAGTACGAAGGAGGGTTCAGACGGACCGCAGATGCCCTAGTCCCCCCTCCCTCTAATTGCAGCTTAGTCCTTAGGCGTAGATAGTGCCCTCGGGCTAGGAAAAGGGAAAACACAGGGAGGGAGAGACGGAACGAAGTGGACACTCCCTCCTACTGACGAGGCGGGAAATACGGAAATTAAGGCTGCGACAGTTTCCGTTTGGAAACGATTCGGGTTATGGGGGGGCAGATTGATACGGAGTACGTGAGGAATCGGTACTTTCCACTAATGGACTCACTAGGTTCTGACAAAGTGCAAAAGGAAAGCAAACGGAATGCTGAAAGAGATACCCTCATTTTCGCTCTCGATTCTTACGGTTTCTGCTACGAGTTATGTCTTGGAGCATGTTGACTATAAGAGTTAGCTCCGAGCATAGATGCATAGCAGGCGTTTAAAATTCAGTTCGCGATAACAAGAGCCTGATGCATATCTACGCAAGGGCTACTATTGAACGGATGAGCGAAGAAGGTGAGGAATGAGGAGAGGAGGGGGGGACGGGGGATAATTGAATCGTGAGAGGGGGGGCTAAGGGATAAGCAGTGTGAGGAGCACACGTTCGGGTCATTCAAGAGGGATTGCACTAATAATAAGGGGTTGAAAACCAAGTGCGATCTGCGCGTATTTGTCGTGTGACTCTCTTTATCCCTCCATGCGTCTCATCACTCTTTCGGTCTCACAATGCGTTTGAAAGCCTTGGTTTTCGCGCCTTAGGTTGCACTGGGTCTAGTACGGGGTGTATTCAACAGATGAGACCGATTGCCGATGGACGATGACTAAAAAGATGAATATTAAATGTTTTAATTACAAGGAATGCTTGAAAATAAGTCTCTTCTACAATCGGGCACCGAAGTTGCGATACGGACAGCTATTCTTAGCCATTCCATAAGAAGGGATGAAAGTTCGCGGATGCGCTGCCTACTAAGGGGGGAAAGGGGAAGGATAATTGGCCTGAGGCTATCACTTTTCACACTCAGCCATCGCCATCCCTCCTTAGCCCCGAGGATACTACGAGTTCCTTGCGAAAGAAGACCGTACACGGGCGGATAATGAGGCGAGTCAGTTCGCGATAGATGGATACCGTAATCCTCGCGGGACAGATTTGCATAGACTAATGTTAGCTTATTAGATGGCTGGGTGGGCACGTGTTCTGAACTTGAGATTCCGTTCTCGGAATGGAACTTTTCGCCCGAGTGGAGCGATTCGTGATTGGGAAGAAGAGAAAAGGAGGAAAGGCGGAGAAGCGTCGGAACAATCGGTGACAGGGCTAATGAAGAGAAATGAAGGGAGCTGAGGGGGGGGAGATGAGGAATGGATTGAGAGGGGGTGGAGGGGTTGAAGAGATGTAGATGAGAGCGAGATAGTATCTATGCGTCGAAGATTAGGCTTGCACCAAATGTATGGCGTCATAACGAGAGAAAGTCTACGGTCTAGAACACAAGTAGTCATGTAGGCCATCATGGAATGCAAGGAGCAGCAAGCGTCTCCACATTCCCTTCCCCCTTCTCCCTCCACCCCTATCCCCCCTATCCCCCTATTCTCCCCATCCATTCCCCACGTGCATTCCACGTCGTCTCCGTTCTAATATCTAGATTGACGCAGTCCATGAAGGGGGAGATCTGTCAAGCAGAAGGATGAAAGACCGACTGAGATGGGGAATGGAGGAGGAGGGAGGGGGCTGGTTGAAGGGTGCATGTACAGAAAAGCGTTAGAAGGAAAATTATCATGCGAACTGTTTCGGAACGCGGAATTCGCAGGATATGCAGAAGTAATTGGAAGAAGGAAGGATGAAGCCTCTGGAAAAGTGGATAGGTAGATACAGTATGGCAAAGGGAGCTGAAAATGGAAGGGTGAAGAAATGGCGGAAGTGTGATAACATGACGTGGATGGGACGAGTGTAGACTGAGGGGGGATGGGAGCGGAGGTGGCAATATCATGAATGGCATCGAGGGTGGTGAGGTTCACGAAACCGCCACATCCCCCCATTCGCATCTCGTATGCTCTTTCTCCTCCCTCCCCTCTCTGATCCTCCCTCCCTCCTCACACACACTCTCTCTCTTTCTTTCTTTCTCTCCCTCTCTCTCTTCCCTCGCAACCCTCCCTCTTCCCTTCTAACTCGCTTTGTGCACTCTTCGCATCTCTCCCCACTCGACAATATTGCAAGCGACGTCAGTATTCTCCGTCTCCACTGCACTTGTCGCATAGCAGAAGAACGAGACTACAAAACAACGAAAGAAAGGCTCTTGTCTCATCTCTCATAAATGAGATATAACGCTCGCATAACGTGCAGACCTCAATTTACATGGAATTCTGGACGAGAGACAATAGTGAAGCCAGGAGCAGTACAGTATCGGGTATGGATGGCACTGTGCGAAAAGGAAAGGAACGTGCAAAGAGAAGATGTCAGCAAGAAGAATGGAGAAGCCTAATAGTTGGAGACCGAAAAGATTCGTCGTAGATAACATATCTGATCCGTAACTTTTGGTTTACTTACATTTTGGCTTTCATCAATTTTTGGAACTTATTTCGAGTTGTTGAGGGTCTACAACGTTCTTTGGAATAGTGCACGATTGGGTGAAACGACACGAAGCTTAAAATCGAACAGTGAGCAGCGGAAAACGCGCATTAGCGAGTGTCGGAATGGACAATGAGAGATGGAGAGTGGGACACTTTTTGTGATTGCTACTGAATACGAGAGGGAATAGTTGGCGGGGATCCGGAAAGGAGACAATGGGAGAATGAGATTGGTGAGAGGAGACTGTAGTGGACAGGGCTCGGACAGAGCAGTATTGCCTTTCACGAACCATTTAGGTTCCACGATAGGAAGCCATCTCGAAGCGAGTCCAAACGCTTGTGGCAGAAATATTCATGTAAGACTTACACATATGCTTCAGGAACAGTTGATAAATGCTGCACAAACAGCTATTCAGTTCCGCCTCCGTATTATTTACATCCAAATATGCAATTTCACTGACCAGCATCGACTTGATCTGCGCTATGCATTCCTCTGTGCACGATCCCTGGCAGCGACAACGATGCACCGAGCCGGACCGGGAATTAGAGCACGGTATGCTAATTGACGGACGAGCCGGGGCTTACCTCGAGTGAGCCAGCGTCTCGAAGGTGGCGGAACAGGCGAGCGAGGAGGCGACGGAGAGACGGGAGTGAGAACCGTCCGAGGGCGCGGAGGAGGCTGCTCCCATGGTATCCGAGCACGAACGGGAGATGGTGATGGGCACTGATCTGGAGGGGGACTGGGGAGATAACTGATGACGAAATAGGATTCATGCCTAATACTTGGGAATAGGAGAATAGGAATGTTATGATATATAAGCGTGCAATCCCTTCAAATTGCACGATCGCACTTAAGAAAGAGAATAGGGAAGGTGACTACGGACGGATTGAGGTAAGTGAGTAAAGCGGGCAGTTTCCTACCAAGTATGTAAGGCGCTCGAGTCATACCAAGAGGTGAATGCGCCTCTGATTGGGTAGCACTGTGATTAGTATGACTTGTATACAAGTATACTTGGTGCGTAGCAAGAAAGCGCCCTTATCGGAGTACTACTCCGCTAGGGAGTCTGCGTGTGGTGCGGAAAATGTAGTTTGTTTTAAACATTAAATTTTCAAAAACTTTTCGCAGTTGTCTCATTCCTATTCGCGACAGGAGAATGAAGCGACATAAGTCCAGATGAAGTAGAAATGCATTTCTAGACGGAACGTTTTCGTCAATAATATCGTCGGCTAAAGCACCAAAGGTACGTCCATTCGTCAGTTTGCGATAGCACCTATCCGCACGCGACCCCTTTTTAGAGTAGGTTCCGGGTGCCGCACGCACCTCTCGCACAGACCACAAATCATGCCATAAATGGGGCCCAGCTCCGCTTATTCAAACATCTCTAGGGGGATTTAGGTATTTATTAAATTCAAAACTCCCAGACAGCCACGCAAAATGTCACGCAAACAACAGCCCATTACGCACGGCGGAGAGAGAAAGAGTGAATATACTATAGAGGCCAATATCCTCGGTCCGTGTGGTTATATCCGGGGAATGTCACCTACATAGCGGAAGACCTTACCCCCCGCCCGAGGGCACGTCACTGAAGCCTACGCTGACTATCGCATCATGATATTTATAATATTACAAGGCCCAGTTTATAGAAATGCATAAGCTGCTCAGTATTATTCACGGTTTTCTTCTCATATAGAGACTTCCTAGAGAAGTGGACTCACCTCGTCAGAGTCGTTGCAGCCATCATTGCAGAAGGGTTGATTTGTGAGCTTCTGACTGAAAGTACGGGGTTCGTATGGAGCAGTCGAAGCGGGAATAATGAAGAGAAGGAGCGGAATGGGCACAATCACGAGAATAGAGGGCAGAGTTGTGTGTTGGAGCGGGGATGGAAGGGTCGGAAAGCAAGTGGCAATATTCACGTACTATTTCGGTATGAAGGCTACGAAATGCGAATGAGGTCGAGAGAGGCGATGGAAGGGGAATGCATGGCATAGTAGAGAAAAAACGGAAGATATAATCGTTCCGGGCGTAACTCCAATTCCGGACCCTCTAGCGTAATACTACCCAATTCTAATACTCACTATGTGAAAGTGTTGGTGGTGGTGGTCTCAAAACGCATTCACTCTTATCGGTATCTTATTGCATGAATGAGGGAAGAAGCGGATAGGGCAGTATTATACAGAGGGCAGCGATACTCGTACGTAGTACATAAGATGGCTTATCCAGCTAGTATTATTCCCCATACTATTACCAATTTTACGGATTGCGAGCGGTTAGTGTGGATAGGAAATGAAAAGAAGTGGTCGCGGTGTAGCGCTATTGCTTCATTATGAAGGTCATAAGGATATGATAGTAGTCTTTCTTTACAGGAGTGGATGGAAGAGCACAATAATCAGAGTAGTCGAGGCGAAATTTACGTGGGAAAAGGAACGCTCGGAGAGGCGCGGTGACGCGTAGCATCAGGCATATCCATCAAGCATATTGTTCATGGAGCAGAACATTCCCTAAGGGCAATTGCGTTCTGCATAATCCACATGAATAGCATAGCAGCGCACATTGAAACAGAGTAGACTATGCAGAAAGTAGTCCAGGGTTTTCGATCACTATGGTTTATGCAGCAAGATAACGTCATTTGTCATTGTATTATGAAGAACCACAGATCTGCATAAAAGATCCGAATAGTTTGCAAGACGTTGATATCGGAATGACCTGCTATCCGATTCATGTCATCTCCTCCAATAGAGAACTTGGCGCAAGGTGGCGCTAACGATGAGTCTTTAGTCTCCCCTATTTCTCTTCCTTCTTCACACCATGTGATGCATTCCAACACGCGACTGTGAATGATGTCATTAGGAAGACGAACTGAGGTAGTTTCGCAGCTGGTACAAAAACGATTTGTTGCTGGAAAAAGTTGATTGCTATTGATAACTTAGAAATAAATCTCCGGCAAAGGGCAAGCTTTGCATAAAGAAGAAAATTCAGCAATTTAAAGTAAATTCAGGATAAGACATAGATGGGAATGAATCGTTCCTTGTGGACGATCTCGGTAGCCCTCATGGAGAGAATGACCCGTAGAAGCGAACGAATCTATCCTCTGAATGCCCAAGTGTTGATTCCGAGGAGTGCGCATTTTTAATTGCTAAATGCCTGAATTTATGGACGGCTGTGCATTGGATCTTCGTCTAGACAATATGTCATGGTGCTCCCAACTGACAAAACTTAGGGTATAGGCATTTCCCAACAACATTATCACCAGCACTAAAAAGTAACGTGAAGCAACGAAGCATTCACACGCGCATAGCGCATGTGAATAGAGTAGACAAGGAACTTGGGTAGGGGAGTTGAGAAACCAGCGAAAGACGGCTAAAGGAAAGAAAGAGAGCGAACAGTGGCTGACCGCATTATGAAAGATAATGTTCTGAGAAGGATCATGCAATACTCTGCGGGTAATCTATCCTTATTGTTTTCGCTTACTGTTCTTGCAGTGATCGCGCTGAGATGAGACAAAGGTATTCTTTGAATTGCATGATATGATGCTGTAAAACACTCTTACCCTATACTGCTTGTTAGCTATAAACTATAAAGTAACCCTATGCCGTAGGTAAAAACACGCGTCATCTAAGTACAGATCCAGGGCAACAATTAGGTATTCAGGAGGAAAAATAGGGAGAGAGAGGACTATAAATGAGAGAGGCCGACGGACAAATCACGTGGATAATCTGGACTGGAAAAGTGCTTAGATGAGGGAGAGGGGGGGGGAGAGGGCCCTGAGGCAGACTAGGATACAGCATTCCCACCCTGCGTGGGGCTGGCAAAATAAGGAAGCGATGAGGGAGAGGGGAGCTTCTTCGTTGGGCTGAAGAAGAGACTCCTCTTATGAGAATACGGAGATGTATTAGGGGGAGAGGGGAAGGTGGATGTGTATTTATGTGTTCCAGTATGGTAGACCTCTTGTACTGCCTGTTATACAATATTTTGGCATGGCTCCAGAAAGAGCGCGAAAAAAATGATGAACTAAAAATTAAACGGATCACTGCTTTCCTCACTCTAGTGGACGCGCTATGAATACGAATGAGGGGCAGGTGCAAATAGAGTTTATTGGATCAAGGATGAAAAACAAGTATATAGGTTGATTAAAACACAAGGAACGGTAAACGTAGATGGAAAAAAATCATAGATAAAGGAGAACGTGAGGATTCGCAAGAACTGAGTCGGTTGTATAGAAAACGACCAGATGGTGGGGAATACATGGGGAGAGAGGATAAAGAAAGTAGAAGAGGGGGGACTGAGGGATGGGCGTGATTCATTGGAGAAGGGTGGAGAGGGTACAAACGGAACGGGTGGGGGAACGGAACACAGCTATGGTTGAGGAAAATGTTCCGTCTGTTATGTTCATTCCTACTTCGTCTGAGGGTCTCTTCACACAGCTTCTCACTCTCGTCGACAAATGGAAATGAGATGACTCACGGAACGTTATCCTCAACCGTTCCTGACATATCAGATGGAAATCTAAAGGCGTTTTGCCTACTATTTCATTTAGAGCATGAAAAATTCGTCTTAGCCAAAGTACTTAACTCACAGAGCCACGGAATGCACAACGGCAACAGAGCACATTTCTTTCTAATGACATGTGAAAATAAGACTAGGCTCGTAACCATATCCGAGAAGCGTTTTGTCGCAATAACAATTGTTCGGGAAAGCATCGGTCTCGGAAATATCGCGGAATTTCTCAAGTTATTGTTGTTATTCGATACGGAATGACGAGAGGGGACCATTTGATCAGCTACGTAAAGACAGACGGCAAGGTTGAGAACAATGTTCCGCCAGTTGCCTCATTCCTACTTACGACGAGAGAGCGGAGCTGTATGAACAGGGTTCAGGGAAGGGGAAGTGAGTTTACTGACGGAACTTTTTCGTTAATAATATAATAGCTCACCCAGAGTGCAAGTGGAGCTTACTGACTAATCAATTCCTTTTAAAGTCAAGCGTTTAGTGCTTAATTGATGATATAACTTGGTGTTGAATATCCTCGATAACGAGCTTATAAGACCATCAAAGTACATACGTGCACGGATATAGACAGGGATGCAAAAGGGATATTGCGAATGATGATAGAGATACGAGGGGGGAGTCTAATGAAATGAGAATACTTTCTGTTGTAGAGACAGGAGATTGACACTGAAGAGGGGGAATAGGGTTAGTCTGGGCTATTTGTAGTGAACCCTACGAAGTGGGGACTATTCTGAAGGACGAGAATTGGTCAGATATTTATGATTACGTAAATGGCTACACGCTGCAGTTTGACTTGGAGGCCGCATCAAACTAGAAAGAGCAGCCTGCTAAGGATATCAGGAAGTGTGGAGCGAGGACATGAAGTTGTTGCAGAAATCTCCTCTCATCCCTCCCTTCTCCCCGTCCCAACTCTCTCCGAGAGTGGGTGGCTATTCCCCCCTCTCTCAAGAAACGCAACACAATTGGCTCCCTTAACAGAGAATCCCTCTGGAGAAAAAGAAGAAGAAGAAGGGGGAGAAGTCTTCGAGGAAGTGCAGTGAAGATGACGACAGAGAAGAGGGGGAGATTGAGGCATTCAGATTGAGGCGGGGGGCCGCATGGGTCAGGGGGTGTGTCGTAGGGAGATGGGGACAACGTACTAGAGACGGGCTTTTTCTACGCTTTTGTTCATGTATTCAATAAATCCTGCAATATCCTGGTTGTACTGAACCAATGAAAAATAACTCCCAAAAGGACCATTACTGAAAGTGGATCACGGTATAACAGCCTTAGTTGTATACATTCCTCTAGATAGATACTTCTATTGCGGAAATACAGGATGGTGCAGAGCAAGGAAGACTATGAACTGAGTCCAAGAACAGTGAAATGAAGTGATACATGAGGCTGAAATCTCCCGTAGAATGAGTTGGAGGATAAGCGAGAAGTTGATTGAACCAGAATGCAATAACACTAGGATAATTTCTTGAGTTGATAGAGTGAAAAGAGAGAACGAAAGATAGAGCAAGTGAGGGAGAGCGAATGTTGAAGGGTTTCTGATGAGCGAAACAGGGATTGTATATTGAGGAGAGATCGGGGAAGGGGGAAGGGGAATGACGAGACGAAATGCGATGCAAATTACATTGAGAGACCGAGGAATGGAGTCACGCGCTAACTGTCTTATCTACTTTGAGAGGCAAATGTGGGCATTTCATTATTTGTGAAGTTCCTTTCTACGACACGAAAACGAGACCTTCAAAGTCCGGTGTTCCCATGCGAAGCTAGTATAGTGGAATGAACCGATCCGTCAGTTTCTTCCGTTCCAAAATGAGTCTAATTCTCTCACTTTTGCACACTCTATCGCCTTACATTCGGAAGGCGACGGATCTTTTTAATCCACTATACTTAGTTTGCACAGGCAGCATTTAGATAGCCCCCCCCCCCTGATTTTTTGCAAATCCTGTAGTATTGTATTCTTGTTCAGTAAAAAAAACGAGCATCGAAACACACTTTGGATTATTCTTTTACGATGCTCACGTCAATTGGAAGAGGACTAATCTAAACATGGAAGCGACACTTATAATAAACAATGGGCAGAGGCAATGTTTGATCGCACGTTCTACTATGACGCAAAACTAAGAATTGGCCGAATTCGAGCTCATTGGGAGTTATCTCTCAAATGTTCTACCATATTCGCGAAATATTCGAATTGTTCTAGCGTAAAAGAGTTCACTGCTGATGCTACCTATTGGTATGAGGAATATTGTGTGCTTTCCTCTGGGAAGCCAGTGATCGAGAATCGAACGCATTCACTCCGTAAACAATCCGCGCGTATTCCCGGAAATGGGGCTAATTGGGAAAGAAGTTGATGAGATGCAGATTGAGAACGATTGCGAGAGGGCTTCAATATGGAAAGAGGGGTAAAGGACATGGGAAGCCGTATTGTAGAGGAGAGGGGACGTCATGGGGAGGAGGGACGAGCAGAAGCTCATTTGCTGCTTTTATCGTTTGACAAAGAGAAGTGAACCATCAAAAGGCCCTGAATCAGGAACACTAGTATGGTGCGATGAAGCTACATAGAGAAGCGGAAGTGGGAAGGGTGGGGGTGCCATGAAGGGATTGTCATAAATTCACAGCGTGGGTCCGAAACTGATGATTACAGAGGAGGTTGTCGGGGGAGAATCACGTACGCGAGGGGACAGAGTGAGGGGGGACGAGGGGGTGATGTGGTGAGGGGGATGGGGAAAGCACTGTTGGAGAAGGAATGTCAAGCAGTTTACTGAGTAAGGGAGTCCACAGAGACATTTTCAATAGCTCATGAAACGGTCAAGAGATATGGCGTCGACGTTGTCTCTTCAAACAAGTATGAATCTATCACCTGCGAGATCTGTCTGAGGGAGTCTGTGCAGGCAACGTGTGAAATGAGATGAAAGCGAAATGCCAACTGAGACTCGTTAAATATCTACGAGTTTCAATTATGAATGGAAAGGGCACACTCACAACCTTAGCTGAGATATCAGCTACAAATGAAGAAATGAGAAAAAAGTGGCAGGTGCGCAGTGTGCGCGGTGGACGAAATACTATCCGGCAATTCCATTGGAGTGATATTTGATCTTTGGTCTTTGATCGTTGATCTTTGATCTTTTATCTTCAGTCCTTCCCATTCCATACGTACCCCTTTGTCGACGTTGATGGTCTCTCCGCTCGTCGGATCTTCCACAACGTTGGGCAGTCCGAAATCGGCCGAAGTCCACGAGTGAGTCTGAGGTATCGAAATAGGGGGAGTATTTCAGGACCTATTTGTTTGATTTTATTTCTGCTCTGTGATGAATGAGCTTGGGAGTGAAAGAAATCGAGCAATGTTCTATAGTATTTCCTTTGATTTCACTGCAATTATCTCGCTAATTTTTTCAACAAATTATGGGATACTTGAGATTGTCGGAAGGCTTGTCCTATTGGACGTCTCAAGCACATAATTATTCGAGTATGTTCTCTGCTTTCACTATTATGTCTCCTTTTACTATCTTCATTAGCGTAGTGACTAATGGTTCATTCATGATATTGAATCGGATTTTATTATTATACTCTAACTCGCACTTTTCTATTAGAATAAAGAGGGAAACAAAGCGCGCAACGCTAGTGGATAAAGGAAACGAATATAAAGCAGAAGGCAGTGAGATAACTTTCAAATCTCTCGCTTATCGTAGTTGCAATCGTTCCCCGATCAGTGAAGCTTGTCAAAGATAAGAAGTTCTCAGCCTTTTATCTACCTAATCCCAACATTGCTTGCGCAACATACTTATCTATGCAGCAAGCGTATTGATCTCAATATGCCGCATTCGGATCAAATATCTTTTTCCGCAAAACTCTTTATTTCGGAGGGTGCGTCGACGTATGTTGAATGGAGACGAAGAAGTGCGCGCTAATTGTACATTCGACACCCCATTCATACGCACTGCACGCTTTCTCAGAAGGAACGTAGGCAGACTATCCCAGAGCAAGGGAATACGTAGGCACACTACCAGAGACATTGATCTCAATATGATTAGGATTAAAAAATATAACACCTATGAAGACGCGAAAACGAGAGGGCCGAGTGTGAAGAAGGAAATGGCTGTCAATGGAAGGGACGGCGTGATAAGAACGCAAAGAACCCTAATCACTCACGGCGGTTGTTTTATCACGCGAAAACGTGGCCGATTTTGCTTGCGCGGGTTCAACTTCAATGGCCATTTATGGGCCAGATTTTGTGTTACGGAAAATTTGTTCACTATGAGAAAGCGAACTAAATATCCACACAATACACAGAGAAAATATGCGCCTTTTTGTCACATTTGAGCGCTTGTTTCCGCTCCTGGACATAGACTATTACTGCCCCCATGATGCATATCTTGTGCTCGTCGTGCACAAAATATACTCTGGGAGAGCCCATATTCTTCGGAATGTAATAGTTAGCTTACGGGATGTGGGTAGAGAAGGCAGGAGACGGCCCTGAGACCCGAGACGACCTGTGCCGGGAGGTCCTTCTCTGCTAGCATATCGGAGATGATCCCGCAGGCCTCGGCGAGGTTCGACGAGGATAGCGACTGAAGAGTCTCCTCTTTTCTTATTTTTTTCAAGCCGACTACGAATTTTTAGAATCGCTTTTGTATTATAATGCAGTTCGCAAATTTAGCTCCAACATATTATACTTGGATGTTTGGTGTTAGACGACCCGAAATAAACTATTTGAAGTGATGTCAGGGTGCAATATGCCGCGATTTGGGAGAGATGCCAGGAGACGGGAAAGAGGCGATTCCCTAATGCAATACTGGGACACAATGCTTGTGTGCGGGCATTCGAAGAAGAACGGGGAAAAAGAGAAGGGATAAGTTGGGGAGACGGAGGGGGATATTGCAGAGAACGATGCTGCATACGGGAATTGGGTTAGGGGTAAGGGGGGAGACGTGACTTGCGACAATGAATATGTGGGTGATGCAAATGCGGTAATATACCGTTCGAGTTTTATTTTTAGTGTAACGAATGGATAGAATAATCTTGCTATAAACAAGTCAACCGCAATAATTTTTCGGACCTCAAATTTTTTATGGAAAATAGAAATGAATGAATTGGTATAACACCCTACCTTGGACTGAGCCATGGAGAAGGCACTGGCTGGCAGACTGGTTCTCCGTTGTCGCAGTCTCTCGTCCCTCAAATGAAGGAGTATAAATCGGAAAATCCCCGAATGAGAACCTTTCGTCATCGCTGAGATTTTAGCGAAACTAAGCCCTATCGTCCGTGCAGCTTTTTAGGGAAAGCGGTTCGTTGGTCAGGCCTTATTGTAAGAGCTACAATTCCCAGAATTTCTTCGAATGAATGACGTTTCACAGTACTATCCAAATTTGCTGCTTCTTCTGACTCCACTATCTCTTCTAAATAGATAGATTTATGCGACTTTACAAAGGAAATGCAGTATGAAGGTGAAGAGAAGACAATTATAAAGGCACATGATTATGGTACAGCAAAGAGATCTCCCATCCATCTCCATCGCTCACCTCCTCATCTTGATGTCCATGGGTGCTCCCTCGTGGGGCGACGTGTTGTCGTCTACCGTAGTCTTTTCAGGCACCTCCACCGACTGCGATCCATGCAGCGAGCCCAGTTGGAAGACTGAAATATGCTAATTTATGCTAATTTCGTCATAATTCACTATTCATTTTGGACCGTAAGACGCGCCACGAAACGAGGACTGGCAGTGAAATGCGAGGCAGAGAGGAGGGAGAATTGGCGTTCGGATTAGGGTTCTCTTGCTGACGCTTTTCAACCGTTATGCTTCAGTGTTCAAGCTCTGCAGGTATGCCCTGGTATTTATTTTAACCATGAAACAGAACCCAGAAAAAGCGTCAAAAGAAAACCCTAGTTCGCGTGCTATAAGAACGTCTGTGGGCTGAGGTAGGGGGTGTCAGCGACAGTGGACGGAGATAAGACGGAGGGGGGGAGAATAGTAGTGATAGTAATCAGATTGAAGATGATAGGTAGTGAAGTCACGAGAACTGGGAACAACGTAACAATGTCAATCTGGTCTTATTTTAATGTGAAAAATACAATCTTATTTTATCTCGATTCGTGCTGCCACCTCGCTTTCGAGATTGATCTCGTAATGAGCGAAAATGCGCATAAATTGAATTGATGGCCGCTGCTTTGGCTGCACAGTGATTATTGCCCGCTGCGAAATGAAGTAAGCCTACTCAACGAGTTGTCAAGGTTGTCGAGGTTATTGCGAGAATTGTCAAGAGCTTATTTGGGCGAAATACGTGCTCACTAACAATAGATGCAAGCTTGCACTCTCTCAGCAAAGTTCACTGTGAGTCTACAAGACAAAACAGAGGGAGGATGAAATCACACGGGAGATATATCTACTCTAGATTGGACGAAATGATGAACGGATGAATGGCAAGACTAGAGTGGAGTGTAGGGTGGATAATAGCCGAACGTATCTACATAACCTAGTATTATTCGCACGATTTCATTAATATCCCCCCTTCACGTGAGCCGCGTTTTGAGCCTATCCGAGATATTCCTTGGAAAGAGCGGTATTATTAGCGTGGGGAACTGCGAAAACTTGTAAATAGACAGTGATCATGACTTGGTCATTGATACGAAATATTATACGTTGTTTTGATTGGTTTTCTAGAAACATTACACAGCGAAGTTTTTCGTGCCTGGCAAAAATGCAGCCTCTGAATATTCATTCTCTATAAATAGTGCCTTTGCGCAAACATCTAGATGTGCCTTCGTTCTATCTATCTTCCTCAGACTATGTATATTTTTATTCTGTTAATTGAAAATCCATCACATTTGCAGGTTTCAGCTGTATTAAAATTGTATCGCTACAGACAATGGAATAAAAATGGAAAAGAAAGATATTACATCTCTAGTCTAACGCTTTGCAATACGAACTAATCCGATTCGTAGCCTTACCGAGTGGCAAAATACAATACAATACAGATTTGCCGTCCGTGAACAACAAAATTATCCGTTTTGAAGTTAGAAGCACAAACAACGGTGCAAATGTTGTGTAAGAAAAAATTCTGAATCCTGATTACCCCTGGTCCAATCGCTTATCATTTAGAACATTGTGGAAGGCATGGCAAGAGGGCTTACGACTATAATATATACAAGCACAGAACGTCCTTTGGCTGCTCAGATTTGGCTGGAAGGACTCGGAAATGGCGTATGACCAAGAGGAGGAGAAGAGGGAGTATGAGAGAGGAGGCCGGGGAGGACGCGCGCGTTAGAGCAAATTTAGTTAGCGCCGTGACTGGATAACAATTTTGACCGAAGAGGGGAAAAGAGAAGAGAAGAGGGGAAAAGAAGGTTCAGAGTGCATTGGGAGAGGACTAGAAGTTCAGAGAACGAAACCGAGGAAGGAATGATGATTTGCATGCGCTAAGCACGTATTGGGTATAATTTGGAGAAAAAATAAATGAAGGTTTTTTAAAATTAATTTTTCTCTTTCATGCGACAATTAAATATAATAGGTTATTTACAGTTTTCGCCAGGAATCGCAAAGCTGGATGTAATGCATTTTGGTGAGCGCAGACAGACCGATATGATACAAAGAATTGCTTCAAGAAATGCCGCTTTGTTAATTTAGACGTCAGGAAAGCGATGTGATATCTTGAAAAACATAGATAAGAGAGAAGAGTTGGTTCACTTTCAAAAAAAAAGAGAAATGCTCGTTGAGCTCACCCTCTTAAATTGTCGGAGCGTCATGGGCGCGTTGAGTTTACATTGAGAATATGAACGAGACGGGGCTTAGAGGACCGAGATTTGGGGAGGAAGGGGGAAACGATGAGGAACGGAGGAAATACGAGCTAAATATACAGTAAAAAGGCCAAGATATCTATAAATAATAGAAAAAATATGAAATATTTATTATCTAGCAGGTGGTTGCGGCAAATTTCATTAGAGATCAGGCAAACCGAGAAGGAAGAAGAATAGCGAAGAGGAATTAGAAATGAATAGGGAAGGTGAAACATAAGCAGAGATGGAATGTGTAGAACACATGACACAGATGTAAGAAGGACTTAATTACATTGAGAAACGAGGGGAACGGAGAGGAGGAAAGGGGACAATTGAGGAGGGGGTGAGGGAATATGGAGAGGGACCGGAGATCTGATTGCGACGGTTTCGGGGTTCACGATACGGTTAGAAAGGGAAAGAGACCATTTGATGGACAGTGCAAGAAGGCTTATTTCATACAGAAATCACACTCATCGAAATTTCCTGGGGAAATTTCGCCCCCCCCCCTACTGAATTCTGGGGAAATTTCCCTAGATGGCTGGAGAAATTTGGGCGTGGGGAAATTTCGCTCTGTGCTAGAAGAATAAAGGTAAATAAGGATTATTGTTATCCAGTTTGTGTGAAAAACGTGGGACAACGACAGTGAATACAATGGACGGATTAGGCTAAATGTAAGCAAAGAACAGAGACATCACCCCCGTTTCGTATCCAACTAGAATTGTTTATTTGAAAATTATCTAATTTACAATACAGTTTCCGTCCAGGATACGTTTGCGTGAAACTCGTACAGTGCACTTCGAGCATTATGCCTGAGTTCATTTGGTCCCAAAATGCGTTCAATTCTCTCGCTTTAACACACACTCTCTCGAAAGTTATTCGGAATATCTCTTTATTCCACAATCCCGCAGTATGGCTCAGCTTTCGAGGGCACAGGAGAATAATGTCCATTTCAATGATTGGGCTTCTGTAGGCGCTCTAAACTATATTGAAATGCGCTCAACAGACAAACATACTCTTCTCTGGCCGCACATTTCGTAGGAAATGCGCATAGCGAAAAACTACCTTCGTATGGTATACCAAGTTGAAGAAGTAAGATATATAACAACTATGAAAAGAGGGAAGCACGATGACAAATGACAATATCGCCTATGATTTTCCAGAAAGAAAGAAATTGGGGAAGATCGTATGGAACTTGGGAGCTGAAGAACGTTGTTCGATGGAGAAGTATTATAGTAAAACACTCGGATGAGCACAACTAACCTTCTCATGCATACAACGTTAGCATAATGATGCCTTCTTAGCGCTTGATGATTGCCCTAGGCAATTGCATATTTAACCTACGCACTACTTCGTCCTCCACTAGAGATGGCCTTGATGGAACGATTGAGGTACACTGAGCGAAATTATGTTCCATTTGGGCTAAAACAGCATTTGAATCTGGCAATTTCGCTGACAATGAGTATAGGTACTCTCAAAAAATTGTACAATGTATATTCTTATTTCAAATTGAGCTATTGAACGAAAGCTAGAAGCGCAATAGCTTCTAGCAGCTCCAGCTCTAATAATTCAGTGCTTTTGGTCGCAGCCGACCATACATCGTCACAGGAAAAATAGCGCATTAGGCGGACGAAGTTACGGTACGGACAATATGATAAACGGGCAGCGAGGAGAGGAAAACGGGACAGAAAGAAGGGGAAGTCAGTTCAGTATGCTTTTAGATCGCAATAGAATTGAGTGAAATGTCTGGCGCTGAAGAATGCACTAAGCATAAATCGTGGTCATTTATTAGAGGATTCAACGTAGCTACCATATTGCGCCATGAAATGAGAGCCACATAAACGGCAGAGTGCGCGAAAGAACTAGATAACCAAGCCGCTGTGTTGCCCGTATCATGTATGTTTCAGCGAGAGAACAAACTGTCAGCGAGACGTGCACGGGAAGGGCGCTTATGCGGGGTGGTCAAATAGGTGACGTAGGAGGGGGGGGGATTGATCACGTGAATGATGGGGAACACGAGGGGATAGAGTTATTACGTAGGGAAGAATCGGTCGGCTAGGTATTGGTAGATACCTCAAACTGGACTAATCGCGCGGATATGTCTAACGCAATTAATTCTGAGCTAAAATGACGGAAAGAAATAGCTATGGTGGCGGAAGAATGGAAAGAGCAATAAGTTCCGTAGCAAATTCTGCATTTCTGCATGGAACAAGTTGAGGGGGGGGGCGATCGGGAATATTTTGGAACATGCACTCTCCGTTTCAGAGTGGCGACGTGAAAAGGTGAAAGGAGACGGAGGGGAAGGAGAGGAGAGGGGGTAAAGAACTTTTTCCGCTTGAGCCTTCTCTCGCAGGGACAAACAAGGGAACTGTCGGGATCTTCCCCCTTCTTCCCTTCCCCTCCCACTATTCATCTCCTCTCCATTTACATTTCTGCACTTGCATTAGTCGCTTGACTGACCTTCTATCATTTTCCTCACTAAAATGCATTACCTATGCGAGAGAATGCTACTAAAGTACAGCGTAAGCATCAAAGATTCCGAAAAGAACTGACCCATCTCCTCTGTTACTCCTATCTCCCTCTTCCCCTCCCTTGCCCCTTAATCGGAAGTGGTCCTTGACTCTAATTCAACCGTAATCCTGTGTGGAATTAGCGGGTGAGAGAGCGGAGAAGAAGAGACGTCAAAACAAATGGAGAAGAGGAGGGGAAACTATTGGGGAGGAAGCGATCGGTGAATTTTAGGAGAGAATTACGATTGATCAAGATACTGAAAATGGTACGGTATTAAACGGTAATAACTCTCTTTGCAAAGATAAGAATAAAGAAGCTTTGAAAGTGAAATTTGGGGAAGAAATATGTAAATAATTGGGGAAAATGAGGAGCACGGCTATACAGAAGATGGAGAAGGGAGTAAAAAAATTGGGCGAAGCGTAGAGATTGAATGAGAAGCGGAAAGACTAGATAAGAACGACCCGAGGCAGACAGAGAGAGTGAATATGCGCTGTAATATCAATGAATGATGGACGTTACATCGAGCGGTCTTCTGCGTCATACAACCTTCATAAACCCAGAAAACACTCAGGATCTCTCGCGGTTATATACTTTGCCTTTCAATTTCAAGTCTTGGCTACGGTAGAATTTTCCTAGTAAAATAAATAAAGTAAATGACTCCAAGGTTCATCTATTCTTATCTTTGGTCAGCTAAAGGGAGATTCAGACGAATTCGAGATGAAAAATAAGTGGCGGGCTATCGTCTACTCGCTCCCCCCATCCCCCATACCGGGTCTATCGTGCCGTATCTGTGGAGAGGGCGTGCACTCGGGAGAGGCCTCTGCTGAGATGCGCACCCGACGGTTGTTCTGATACGTTTATAATGTTTTTTTTTTAAAAACTTTCAATAACAGCATAGTTTAATGATATAGTCGTTCTCTTTCGCGCTGAACACTGCTCGACGGTTGCCCAGTGATCATATCACCAAACACAGCATTCCTAGCGTTCGATTAACGAATAGCGGTTCCCGCTGTGATCGATCGTCACTGCGGACATAAAAATGATCCAATATTCACCAACTTAAAAACTTAAGCTCCTCCCGAACCGTCCAAAGAGCTGCCAAAATGTGGTGAAGATTCATTGAGCCGTAGTGGAGTCAATATTCACCAACTTAAAAACTTAAGCTCCTCCCGAACCGTCCAAAGAGCTGCCAAAATGTGGTGAAGATTCATTGAGCCGTAGTGGAGTAAATTTGAAATTAGTTATAAATTCGCTATTAGACTACTTTGCACAGAATTCCTCTTTCGGTCGGAATGCTGCTTTTTTGGCATTTTGGGGATATTGGCCATCCGTCGAACGCTATGCAAAGTTTCGTGTCTACTAACGAACCGGCGAGTGTCGTGGATGAATGCGCATGGCAGAGGTGGGCGGGTGGTTGGGGGTGGGGGGATGATCATCCATTGGAGGACTGAAAGGAGAAGGGATGGAGAACGAAGAGATAGTGGAAGGAGAGGATCGAACAGAGGACGACCATATTGTTATACGTGGACAGGGAAGAAATAAGATGGACAATATATGAGTCTGACTAGGAAAGGCTCGACAGAACAGTGCTAGATTGCAGATAGAGAGGAATCAAGTCGAGGTACGGTAGTAGAGGATACGAATTTGTGTACTTTGATGGTTATGTTTCACGATCAATTCATACCGAACCTGTGTCTTATTATCTTTGGTTGGGTGAAACATAAATAACCATCAGAAGTACCCGATTCGTATCCTCTATACGTGAATCGTCGATAGAGTGCCCGTGTGCTCCCTAATCGTTCCCATAGTCTATTCTCGTGTCCTCGTTTACCCAGAACGCCCCTCGTCAATTACCGCAACCCTTGTGTATCTAAGAGGAGAGGACAAGAATGAGAACGATGTGCGCGGATTGAAAGGGTGATCACGCAGAATGAACGAGATGGATGTTAAACCAGCACTGGAACCCTACTTCCTTATGTGATAAGTACGTGAGTGTGGTGTTAGCTTAGCAATAGCAATTGCTAAGCTAACACCACACTAGTGTTCAGGGGTGTATTTATCTTACTATTCTGTATGAATTGAATCATTTTAATGTATCGAAATGGTCAAGGGAAGAATCATTTGATTCAACGAAACGAGCAGATCATAAGCTTATGCAAAACGTTGTGAGCCTTTGGACGTTTGTTCGATGTAGATAGACATGGTCAAAAAGCAACCAGTGCGTCCCGTTACATGCGTTTCTATCTATATTTTGTATTCTCAACGAATCCTATTTGAAAAATAAATAATCACCTGCTAGAGCTTCAGATGGATCTCGCACTGAAGTGGTCCATAGGGCTTTGAAGGCGAGATTCTCGTATTTATCGTCAAATTCTCATCACTCTCGCGGGTTCATGATTCGCTTAAAAGCGGCTCGGTTTTCAAACCCCAGTGTTCCAGGTCGCCAGTCTACCGTTGGGCGCAATACCACCCTATTCTATTTCGGAACTGCCGCTAAGCCGATAGAACGCATGAAAACGAATGAATGAATGGGAGATGGGGGAAACGGAGAGTACGATTGCGTTTACGTAGAATGTAATAGGATCCATCATTTACTGGTGCTAGATAGTTCTTGAAAAATCGCATAAATTTGAAATCGGAGATCATAGATAAAGAGTAGCCAAGGCATATTTACCGTGATAAGCTAGAGAATCAATTAAAATTTTTTTCTCCATAGTGAAACATTTCATATCAAAAGATACGGAGATCGGTGTTTTCTCGCGAAATAATCAAGACACTTCGAAATTCTACGACGTTTATCGGGAAATTTTCTGAACAGGAGGAGGAGGTCACGTGTCGAGTGAAAAGCAGAGCAAAAGTGCCGAAGGGTAAGTTGTCTCCCCTGGAGAAGTCATTGGACATGCATTCAGAAGAACGATGACGGCAGAGAATGGCGATTGTTGGAGGGGTGGGAGGGGATCGGGAATTAGGAGGGAGAAGGGAGAGGGGGAGGGAGGTGGAGAGGGAGAGGTAAAGAGAGAAGAGAGGAGAAGCATCGCCATTAGAAGGGAAGAACGGACAAAGTGGAGGGGGGAAGAGATGCATTGCAACTACGAGTAAGCGACGAAGAGTACACACAGAAAAATATGTGCTCCCTGGAGCACATTTGAGGTGCCAACTATCGCCCCTGTACATATATGTGCCCCATTGAGCACATTATATGTGCCGCCCTGCCAACCAGCTCCTGGCCAGGCAAATCGGGCACATTTATGTGCCAAATGCCTACCCCCGGCCCTGGGTACCCCCCCCCCCCCCCTGCACCCTTGCTACATATTTTCCCTTCATCCCCTTCCCCATTTACTTCATTCTTATGTGATACCATGTTCAGCTCTCAAGGATTACGGTAGTAACATTTATTGAGCAAATAATAGTCTAGAGAGAGAGAGAGAG
>LS916525.1:32182-44059 GCA_900490955.1 Micoletzkya japonica | reverse complement strand
TCAGCTTTCTGCGAATCGCATCGCTGTCGTCATGGTTTTGTTTTTTCACCATTCCCAAAAAAGGCCGTAGAAAGCTCAAATGCCAACAACAGAGCGGAGCGTATCAGCGAACAGACTAAGGACCGCAGCCTGATTAAATTGTTCCGCGATAGTGTTGACGAATGTTAAAATGAAGCTATCATAGTTAAGAGCTCAAAAGTTACCAGTACTTAGAAATTAATTTCACGTCATTTTGAATTTATTTTTGAGTTTTTACTGTTGTGATTCTGTCCCAAATCAGCCATGCTATCTAAAAAGCAAGGAAATGAATCAAAAGTTATTTCGGTGAATGAGTGTTTTTACATTACTAGCACGAAAATCTCTGCTCGGGCTCGTTCGGTACGTCAGTTATTTTCGATGCTAAGCAAGCTCGCGAACAGTCCTAAAGCGACATTGAGCGCCACGGAATTACCCGAAAAATGGCACATTTCGATTTGAAATTTTTTTCGAAACTACAAAGTAGCTACCGCACTTTCTTGTCATGGATCGGACTCAACTTAACCCCTAAACCCAAAATGTGCAGTGCAGCCTTCTTTCCCAAATTGCTCGCTTGTTGTCTTCGCGCAATTTGCGGTTTACATGCTTTTCTTGTGTTTTTCGCGAACCGCCCCCCAGCACCAACAATCCCGCGAAAAGTTCATTTCATCTCGGACGCTGAGGTCCCTAGAGCAGCCCACCAATCTTTATGCCTACTGGTAAAAAGATAAGAAAAAAGAAAGAAAAGAACACCTACCTCGACTCCGCCCTGTCCGATCGACAACGTCTTGCGACCCAATCATTGATACGAGATCGTGTGGTTGGAGGGGCGGCGTCTGGTCGAGAACTAAACGAATACACTAGAATACAAAGTAAGTTTTCCTATCGTTAAGGACCTATCGCATGAACAAGGAAGGTACTTTCCAAAAATTTATTAGCATTTTACCTAATACTGCCGAAAGTTGGATACTCAGAAGCCGGATATTAACAGGTAGGAATAACTGATTTGAAAACAGTTAAAATCAGTAACCAAGTATACGGTGTGTGAACCAAAAATACTGTAACGGAATAGCGAAAAGTTTTGCATGATTACAAGTTAAGTCTATAAAGTAGCGTGTTAAAAAATTTGGGAAAAGTACCTTGTTCAGGCGGAACGTTTTTTAGTTTCATGGAGAAAACACAACGTAGGAATTCATACCTTTCGACTGCCGCGTAGCACAAGCTGCTGCTGCAGTCGCTGCTGCGGCTGCACACGCAGCTGGAAAAGAAATAATACTATTAGAGGGTACCCCATACATGGGCGTAGAACCAACGGTGGGCTCAGTTTATCAATCAAACTACAACAAATATTTTGCCGCTTGATTACTGCATTTGCAAGCGCAATGCGGGCAAACTGAAATACTCAATACACGGTTGTGCTTCCCCCGACTATAGCATTAGCAAATGCGACGCATCTTTGAGAAACATTGCAACTATTGCACAGTGATCTTTATGTATACAGTTACGATATACTCAACACCGTGAGCTAGGAATTATCATCCAACTGCCCTCTTACCTTTATCGAAAGTCTCTCCGCTCCTCGTCTCTTCCCTCGCCCTTCTCCATGCCTCCGCAGCGGCCGCCGCCTGCTGACGTGTGTAGTGTTCTGAAGATTGACACATAATAACTAATGAGCATTACATACCCTACGTTGATTTGGCTGAAGGAAATTCCGATTTAACTAGTAATACTACTAGATAAACACGTAAGAGCCGTGCAAAACCCACTTACGTCGCTTCATATCGCCAGTCGGCCACAGCGGTGAAGCAAGCGGAAATTATTTTAATTAGGACATATTTCTCACACAATCGTGCGAACAGGTAAAAGGTGGAAAAGAACCAGTGATTCAAGGTCTTCAGAGTAAACAGTCCCTTCATTCAGACACTGGAAAACAACAAACAAATTACTTTCTCTTACAGAGAAATTGGGTGAGATATTTTTTTTAAATTGGGTAGTATTAAAGGAACAAAAATGGATATTACGGTGAAACACGTAACTCGAGAGGGGGCCTTGGTACAACAGTAAACTTCTTCACAGGGACATTCAATTCATAGCTAAAAAAAATTTAAAATACCTCTAAAAGCAAATCTTATTAAATCTTTGAAATAAATATAGATAATGCTATATTGACAGTACTCTAAATACAAACGTAACGAAAACAAATGAAAACGAAGATGAAATGGAAGGGAAGAATCAGCACCTTAGTTGCCGGCGGTGCAATCGCGGCTGATGTGACCCGGCTGGTTGCAGTTGTAGCAAGTCCTCATTCCGGGTCCTCCACCCTCGCGAGAGATATGGCCGGGCTAAAACGACAGACGCTTTGCTGCGAGATTTTTCAAGAGGAAGAAGAAGAAGCATAAAGAGAAATCGATATATGCAATTAGCAAAGAAGGTCTAGCCAGACTCACCCGACCGCCTCCGCCTAGCATTCCGCGTCCGCCACCACGTCCGCGCCCGCCTCTGTGCCCGCCGTAGCCACCGTAGCCAGTGAACTGCCGGGCGAGACTAAAGATTTTTTTGCTCAAATTACTACAGTATGCTATCGACGTTTACAGTACTCCAGACATATTTTAGACGTTTTAATTTAATTTTTGAAAAAATTTTAAATACTCAAATAAATTACAAAACTCACTTATTGATGTGTGCCCCGTCTACAGTCGTATTCACAAAGATTGGCATGAAGAGTGAAACCTGATTGGTTCCACTCTTCATGCCAAATCTCGTATCAAATCGTCCGGGCGTCCGCAGTAAACTGCAAGTCTAGTGTACACTATAAGACCACCTCATCAAGTTACTTCCTCAATAGCAATAAGACTTGCCGTACCTTTTCCCGTGTACATCAGTCATCTTTCCTCGGTTGTTCTTCCCTTCTTCGTAATTCCTCTTCTTCTCTTCCTTCCTTTTTGCCTTCTTCTCACGTAGTTGTTTCCAAAATTGTTTGGCCTTCTCCTTCTTCGCCAGTCTATAAAAGGAGACATTATGGAAACCAGGTGCACAGAAACCAAATTCTCACTTCTCAGCGTCGTTAGCCTCGTCGTTAGCCTTCGGGTCGTTCACTTCTTTGACCCTAAACAACCGGCTTTGGAAGCACCGCTTTCATTTTAAAATACCTATACGAACTTCACCGCCTTATGACCCAGTGTTTTTTCTACCAGTGAACTGAAACTAAAACTCTTTCACAGTGGAAGAATCCTCTTCAATAAGCGCATCATCCATCTCCATGAGTCTGACCGAGACCTGAACATTGTCATTTGTCACGATATGTGTTCTAATAGTATAGGAAACGTCTTTACGAAGTCGTTAACTACACAATAAACGCAAAGAACACGCTACGAAAACATAAGTAACAGCGCGATTCAACTCCAGGGAGTTATCGCCAACTGAAATTCGAAATTATTGATTTCCGTTCGAGACCACCCTATTTCGGGGTGGTCTCGAAACGAAACGTTCAAATTAATACTACCGTACTTGCCATATTTGCTATTAGGCATTTTCCTATGCATTTAGGATACTGTGAGGCATTCTACGGAGTCGCGATTACGATTTAAATATAAAGAGCCGAATTATTTGGAGAATATGAAGTACGCTGTAAGTTTTTTCTTCTTTTTAGGCGCTATTAAAGTTTTCCTGCAGATTCGGAATGGTTTCTACCTACTCGATATTGTTTCGTTTTATATCTATCGGTCTTTCGACTGCTCGAAGGGTTTTGACAATGAACAACGACGGATTGTTCTCGAACATGTATTATTCGAATAATGCCGGATCGCATCCACGAAAATAAGAAACTACCAACTAATTTCATTTTGTTAGCAGTTTATCCATTTTGTCCTCTCTATTCAATTATGTAAAATAAGCTTGTGTGGTTACAATTCTAAATTGAATTCACGTATGGTAGCTAGTGACCTCCTTTTAGCTCGCCGATATTGTTCTATTGTTCTTTCATTTCATATGCGGTTTCCGACTATTGAAATGCAAGATAAAGTAAAGTTCTTGTGAATGCAGTGCAAGAAAGGAAGGAAGGAAGGGAAGGCAAAGGGACTGCTTGATGGGGAGGGCCGACCGGGAAGGACAGCATTGGTATATTTTCGTTGATCTGTCGTTGGTATATTTTCGCGAGCGAGAGGCGAGAAGGGGGGGGGGGTGCCGTTGGTATATTTGTATACCAACATGTTGGTATAAAATATGCATGATGGGTTTCATGGTATATTTGTATACCAAATAGTTGGTATATTTTCGCTCAGTGTAGGTATTAGGTCTGTCTATGCGATAATATTGACGAAACGTTCCGCCAGCCAGCGAGTTCCTTCCTAAGTCGTCCCTTCATACCGCTTCGCCGTCTCGTCATAAATAGTAATGAGACAACCAACGGACCGTTTTACTCAATCACGTATAGGATCTTATGTAAACGGAAAGTTACAGAGCGATAGAGACGGGCGTTTTGGCATTTTGTTGCATACAAAGGAGTGTTGA
Organism: Micoletzkya japonica; assembly: GCA_900490955.1. Lineage (NCBI taxonomy): Eukaryota > Metazoa > Nematoda > Chromadorea > Rhabditida > Diplogasteridae > Micoletzkya > Micoletzkya japonica. Next base: position 39,535 of record LS916525.1, on the reverse strand, counting down.
TGAAATTAAGAGGTAAACATTTTATTCCTATCTTGTCAACACTAATGCACTTATACTGCGTAAGGTTGAGCAATAGGGCTTGCAAACGAAGCACTCGATTCTCACAGCGAGAGTGGCATCGAGGAAGTGTCGAAGTGGGAGGTATTCGACGTTGTTCCGCTTCCTCCACGTCGTCTGATATAAACTTCTGTCCAACGTTGAATTCTTCTACTATTCATACATAGATGAATGCTCCAATTAGTGTTGTTTATTTAGCATGAGATAGATGTACAGTCAAAAGTGAAAATGTGAACAACAAAAGTCTGACTCGTTTTTTTTTTTGTGAGCGAGGATTGGCAATCGGTGTAGCACATAGCTTTCACCTGATAGAATGGCAAGGAAAGTGCAAGTATAAATGGGGGCGAAAGGGCGAGAAAGAAGGAAGAGGAGCACTCAGCAGATTACTCATGTTTCCAGCCACGCGCCGTCACTACTAAGCCCTACGCCCCTCACCAGCTGACTGATGTAGTCTTCCTTCCGCCGCACGTCTTCTTCCACCTCTTCAATGAAATCCAGCAATACGAACGGGTCAAGTGAGGCTGCAAGTCAGCCACTTGTGTCTGTCAAATATCTATGAAACCTATCTTTGCCGAACTATATATTTTAGTTACATCTTCTCCAGTTTCGGTGTCTATTATTCATTTCGCCTTTTCACACTATGAATAAGACACTCATCAAAGATGAAATCGAATACAGAGGCCCCAGCCGCATACACGTCCATTGCACGCGAATCGATAACAGGCGGGTCCTGACAATGCGTAGAGATGTGCACTCGACAGTTCTTTTGGTTGGCATTGTCAAACCATTTTACCAGGTTACATTTCACGATATAGATATTGAAAGTACGGGACATCAAACGTCGGTCATGTGGAAGACTCACAATGAGAGCAAAGGGCATAGAAAAGCCTTTGTGATATTTACTATCTATACAAGATTGACAAAAAGTAATTTGCTTTTGTTCCGACAGATTCGCCTTATTCTCCTCGAAGTTCTGTGACGATCATTAGCCAAATACGCCGTACCTAGATATGTAAATTTCGATACCATTTCTCACTTATCTTATTTTAACCTTATTTTATTTTTGCAGTGCACATTTCATAGTAAATAACCAAGAGACGTCCGATCTAGATGAACGCGCTATGCCCGAACCAGTGAGTTCTCTAGTACAGATCTATAATAGTGATAAGTGGAGAACCGCGCGATGTCCCTCGGGCGCCTTGAATGCGTAATTGGCATAGGCCGCCCGCCTACATTCGTCCGCCTTCATGACCGCACCCAAGTCGGACACCTTGAAGACGTCGCCGAGCACGAGCACGTTCTCCTCAAGGCTGTCCTCAACGACGTTATTGAAGAAAACGTTCCGTCCGTAAACTCATTCGCCCCTGGACATATTTTGTGTCCACGATGCGCTCGTTGACACATATGCCCAAAGGAGTAGCCGAATGTGCCAAAAAAATATTTTTCACATATTTTTCCCTGTGTTTGAAAAACTATCTCTTCTTTGGCCATACTTCATGGCTATTCTTCGCTATCACTATTTATATGTGTGCAACGAACGAGTGAACTAGCTTTTGCGTTTTTCACATTATTTGAACTTTTTAACTGCTTGCAGTACAGTAGCTATTGGAGTACCTTTCACGCTCTGTACTTACCGGCTTTACGTCGTTATGCAAGAAACCCTGGTCATGGAGAAAGGCGAACGCCTCCCCGACGTCCTTCGCAACCCTCCTGGCCTGCAAAATAAATATTAGCTTTCCATCGAGTGGGGTCAGAAATCATCGGTTACTACCGTGATTTTTTGCTACAGCAGAACTGTGATTTTTTGCTGCAGTGTCATGACATTCGGTATGATTTTTCTAAAGATGAGATGCGACCCGACCAATTTTCCTGGAATGGCCACAAAATCGTCCGCTTTATTTTGAATGTAAACGAAGAAAAGGCAGAGCTTTTATTAAGGCAAATGCGACCGATTTTGTTGAATTTCAGCTCAGTGGATTTTTCAGAATTTTCAGATTCCCCCACACACAATGTATGCATCCCGTCGTCGACCTACCGTTTGCATCATATTTTTTGACCGGCATCCCGATCGCCTCATTTCGATTGCCCGTTCCCCCAGATTTTTCTCAGCGACCTGAAAATAATAGTGCAAGAAAATACGCCCGAGGATCATTCCGAACGCAAAGGCAGAGACTGCAAACTATGTAGGGCTGGCAGAATGGGTGTGAAAGTGCAACGACAGCGCACTGCTCAGGCGAACCCGATAAGTGCGGGTATATTGGGAAATTATGGAAGGGGTTGATCTATTGTTTATAGGGATAAAACTTGCTATTTGGGGAGGTGGTGAATGATAGTTTAGGGATGAATGGATTTAACTTGAAAACTGTTATGAGGGAGGAGAAAAGTAAGGGAAAAGTTGGTTTTTTGTTGTATTGACGTTTTGCGTTTCTCCGTTAACTCTGCTTTTCTTAGGGTGCAAATCATGAATATTGGAGGGGTGACGCCAAATTTTTTCTTTAGATCGCGCTTTTCCTAGGGCAAAAAATGATCAATAGAAAGGGGGTCATGCCAAATTTTTTCTTTAGATCGAGCTTTTCCTATGGCTGAAATCATCAGTAGGAGAGGTGTCAAGTCGAATTTTTTCTTTAGATCGCGCTTTTCCTAGGGCAAAAAATGATCAATAGAAAGGGGGTCATGCCAAATTTTTTCTTAAGATCGCGCTTTTCCTAGGGCAAAAATGATCAATAGAAAGGGGGTCATGCCAAATTTTGTCTTCAGATCGTGCTTTTCCTAGGGCTGAAATGATCAGTAGAAAGGGGGTCATGTCGAATTTTTCCTTTAGATAGCGCTTTTCCTGGGGGTAAAATGATCAATAGAAAGGGGGTCATGCCAAATTTTTTCTTTAGATCGAGCTTTTCCTATGGCTGAAATGATCAGTAGGAGAGGTGTCATGTCGAATTTTTTCTTTAGATCGCGCTTTTCCTGGGGGTAAAATGATCAATAGAAAGGGGGTCATGCCAAATTTTTTCTTTAGTTTTTTTTCTTCTTCCCTAGGGATAAAATTGCGCACTTCCAGGGTTGGAAATCCTAATCATGCCTGCTAGATCCCCCTCCTCTACATTTTCTACGGAGCACGTTCAGTTGTTGAGAGCATAGTGTGGTTGAGGCAAATGTGGTCGGCATCAGCTGTCTCATTCCTAATTACGACGAGAGAGCGAACTCGATTAACGCGGCCCAATTCTTGTCGAGTCGAAAATGACGGGCGGTGAAATATATCCGAAAACATGCCCTTTTTAGGGGTTTTTCTTGAATAAAACTCGCTTCAAAATCAAAAATCTTAACAAAACTCACCGCTATCTTGTAGATTTTTAGCTCATTCTCTATCGAACGTGTACTGTATATAGCTATGGTTCGCCTTTACGCTCCCCAGATCCTTTAGGCTTTAAAGATTGGTCATTTTCAATATTTTTGTACATTTTCCCTATTTTTGAACATTTTCCATTTTATTTTTGTACATTTTATTTTTCATACATTTTATTTTTGTTCATCTATTTTTGTACATTTTTTACATTTTCAAAATATTGAGAAAAGGTGAGCAGAAGCGGAAAAACAGAGAAATAACTAAAGCAATATTACGACTCTCTTTGCGCTATGATTTTGTTTCCTTGTTTTTATTTTTGAAGCTGAATAAAATCTACCTATATGCTTAACGAAATCTACACGAAATTCATTTTCAAACAGAAGTAACTTGACGATGATAACTACGGTAACTTTTATCATACCGTTCGTATTGAAAACGGAACAAGTTTTTCCTAGATCTGCATTTGCACTCCCTACATCGGATAAACAGTATTAGAATTTCCCCTAATCGTCGGTTTTCTCCCATTATGCGTTGCCCATTACATATTCTCAATCCCTGATCACATTTTTCCCGTCCTGATCTAGTCCCTTCCCCGCCTTCCCTCCCACTCATTCTCTCATTTTCCCCACCCCGAATTGACGTTTCCTCCCCATCTCTCTCCTCCCCAATCTTCACTAGCTGCGGAACTCGTTCAATTCAATCCCGGAACGCAGGTACGTCTGATCCTACCGTAATCATTCCTTGATACCGTAATCAACCCACCGGATAATGAATACTGCAGTCATTCTTCGATGCCGTACTCAACCGCAATCAGTTCTACACACTGGGTACTGTATATTGCAGAAATACTTCGATACCATACGCAATCCTAATAACTTCTACACACGAGACTGTATACTGCAGAAATACTTCGATACCGTTCCCAACCCTAATCCCTTCTATACACTTTTTCCCATCTGCATACGCGAAGAAGACTACGTATGGTTGCTGAAGCGGTGATGTTTGCACTATTATTTACTTCAATTTTTCTTGACTTCTTGTTTCCCGCGATCTGATGTACTGGCCGAAATCGCATTTTGCACCTTGAGCAGAGTACTATTAGTTTCGATTGTTTGATAGTACTCTGGCCAGCCCACAAACAGTGGGAGTCACTGATGAGCTCTGGTGCGTGGTAGTAACAACTGGAGAAGGTTGAAAAATGTTTGTTCAGGGTTTGCATTGAATGGATGTGAAAGAATGAAAACCCTTTGATGTCACCGTCTACGCCACAGCGTTGGCCATTGACAGGACGTCGTCGGTCAAGTCGCCTTCCTCGTCTTCGCTGCACCTCTCCACATCGGGGTACAGCTCTTCTTCCTCCTCTTCACTAACGTCTTCTACAGTCGAGCATTTTCTTGTTCATTCTGTATGTTTTAAGCGCGTTTTGCCAGCCTAAGTTAGCGTTGTGGAAGAAGAGAAATTCAATCTACATGTCATTCAAGATATTACAAGAGCCAAAAACTTTGACATATTTCCGTTCCGAGTTTTCTCGATTCCTAGATACCTATGATGCTCTCCTCACCTTACAGAAAAAGTCGTTTTTCGGTCGTCCCGGACCTCTTTCAAAGAAATATTATGGGCTTCAAGCAAATAATGAAGGTCTGCGTTATGTATAAGTTTTCGAAATATTCTACAGGTATGTCAATCTCAATGGCGCTTGTAATACGCGTCCTTTGATCCAATATATTGCGTTGACAATTTGCGTGTATGCGCTCTATCTTGTTCCAAGTATAGCATGTTTGCTTTCAATGACTTGTTCACCGAACTTTCCCCAAGTAATATGACCTTGAGGAAAGCAATTATCTACGTGACAGTCGAGTATAGTCTAGAAAATCGGAACGTATAATTCGTGATTCCGCCGCTACGGTGTTTAGCGATTTCTTCACGCTTCGAAAAGCGATTTCTTCACGCTTCGAAAAGATACCATTCCGATCCAACACAAGATATCAGGAACATGGATAGCTTTTTGAGATAAGTATTACCTAGAGCTTCGCATAGTGCACATTGGAATTTGGTAAGATCAGTTTGAAAGGTACCGGAATCGGCGCTACGATCCGTCAAAGACCGTTCCCATTAGTCCATGAGCTAGTATGGACCTCTGGAGCCTTTCGGTGACGGACCATTCCTGAAAAGGGGAAGTTGCAACGACGGGAATATAGTGGAATAGAAAAGATGTGTCAGTTTATCAGGCGAGAGCGTGTGCAAAATTGAGAGAATTAGACGCATTTTGGAGTCAGAGCTACGGACGGATTCGTTTATTTCACTACATTTTGGCTGTATTCTCTTTTCTTACCTAGAACGGCCTCGAATCCACGTGCGATAGGGTGCTGGAAAGCTGCGCTGCGTTTGGCCGCCTCCTCCAATCCATCTAAATAGGGGCGGAGAGAAAACACAATGTTCTAGACCTTTGGAAAGCGAAAATCACAAGGATGTCATCTTTTCAAAGTTCTAGGAAGCTGTAAGTGGTTGATAGATGTTAGCTTTAGTGCTTACCACCATGCCGTTCCCCTCTCCTTCACGAAAATGTATTCGTGGTGCGCGGCACACCGATCTACCGTATTAGGAAATGACAGAATGATTTTTCGCTTTCCAAAGGTTTTGCATTGGGGCGGAATACCGTGAAAAGTACAGATCGCACAGCAATCTCATGATGGTAAGGCAGCTGCTTAAGATGAAGGTCTTCTGCTTACCTCGAGAGTCTCTTTTAGAAAATGTTGGAGAGCATCTGATCGAATGTGTTCAAGATGCTCGTATTCCACTGCGATCAGTCCTGTAGTTATTTATGTTCAACATACCTAATAACATGTACGCGTGATAATAAATAAGCGATTGAAATGCAAAAATATAATGGCCGAGTTCGCTGCGGATTTCTACTCTTACAATTAGAACTGAACCAGTAGTATCTTCTGAAGTCTCTTTTCTTCCTCCGTCCCTCTATTAAAGGGCCCCTCCAGGCAATATCTACTTATGCAATTTTTGATATCCTTGGATAGCTCTCAATGTCTCCGGTCATGAAAAGTAACGTCCCAGGGAATAGGGAACACCCAGGGAATGATGAACAACCCTCTGGGAGTTCCCTAGGGAATGGTGGTGTGGAGGGTGAAGGTGCACCACTTTCCCGCATTTTTAATTTTTGAATTTCTGATTGTTTAGATCTTGGTTACCAGTTTTTATGTTGCTCTTTTTATGTTTTGCTTGCGTTTCCACTCTTTTTCAGGTGTGTTCAGAGAGTATGTGATGTATAAGCCCTCATTGGCCATAACTGTACGCTTACTGCATAAGGTGAGCTATTATTTTTGGGTTGGAAGTCCAGTTCAGGCGTACCGTTGATATATTAATGCGATCTTTGATTCTAATTATTTTATGAAGCCTCGGTCTTTCCAGAGGATAGATTTTTTTCAATTGAAAGGTGGGAATATATTTTTCTTGATCTTAATTTTTGTACTAGCTTAATTGTTGCTGTATGTGTGCGAGTGGTAGAAGTGGAACATTTTTTGATAAATATATAGGAGGTCAGAAGTAAAGAAGGGAGGGAACACCCCAGGGAGGGAAAGGGGAGCTCCGCAGGGAGTAGAAGGTGACCGGCCAGGCTGGTCCCTCCCTTTTCACTTCCCTGGGAGTTACATTTAATGACCGGAGGTCCCGAACATGTGCTTCACTTGGGCAAATCAAATATCAAGCGTCCCTATGCTATTAAAGGCCAACCAATTGAAAAGTATTCCGAAGTGCGTGATCTTGGGTTCATAGTCGATAATCAGCTAAAATTTTCAAAGCATGTTGAGAGCATTTCCACCAAAGCCTTACAAGTAAGTAACATGATATTGTGTGCGCTTAGAACAAGAAACCACTTAATCCTTACTTCTGCATATAAGATTTATGTTCGATCGATACTTGACTATGGTACTACTGTCTACAGC
>LS916525.1:5535-16880 GCA_900490955.1 Micoletzkya japonica | reverse complement strand
CCGGGCTTCCGTCGTTGAGAGGAATGTCGCTTTTGGCTTAATTCCTTTCGCTAAACACAGTAACGTCGTCGTTGGGTGAAATTTCAAAAAATCATTTCTCGAATACTATTAATTTTTATTATTTTTCCTTTTGTTTTTATACTAATTTCGACAAGATCTTTCATATAAGCTTCACTTGAAAATCACTTCCGTGTCCCTTTAAGCAAACGAGCTAAAATGCTTAGGATACGGTGTTTTCCGTTCGAGAGTTCCTACTGAAAGCAGGATTATTTTTCGGCATCTCGTTCGCTTAACATTTTGACTGTTGTCATAACACTGTGCAGACCATAATAAGATCGATCCATCGTACGATCATGGGTGCCGTGTAAACCTTACAGCTCAATTTGTGTATAAACAAAATATATAAAATGTATACCATTATACAAGATGATCCGACAACAGAAAAGGAAGAAAGAGTAGCAACCCTAAAATCAACACAGAAATATGTTTAAAGCATTCATTCAGCAAAATATCGTGGTCGTCGGTGAGATATTCAAATTGACCGATTTTGGAGGTGTTGAGAAGGTAATAATTAGAGATATGCGAACTGTAAAACGTATTCACTAAAAGGAGTTGATTGCAATGCTCTTGCCTTTATCGCTTCACTCTTTTATCATCGAAACGAAGCGTATGCTATAGCTCGATCGCATTCATGCGAAAGAGTGTCACAGAATGAGAGAGGAAATGTTAGGAGCGTATTCGGAAGTATTATACTTCTTTAGCTTCTCATTGTAATTAGGAATAGGGGGTCTATCTACTCGAACATATTCAGGAAGTGGATAAGGACCTAAGAAGTTACGACATATATGGCCTTGGGCTTGCTGTCTACGAATTAATATACGGTGAGTATAGACCCCGTCCACCACCGCACAGCTTTCTAGAATAAGAAGGACCAAAAGAAGAAAAAAAGACTCTACTCTCTTAATTTTCTTTTCCTCTTCTGATTGGTCTTTGCTCTTTCACATCCTATCCTATCGAATACATACATTTTCTTATAGGGAATGCAGACCCGTACGTTCCTTTGGACGGAGAGAAGAGAAAGGAGGGAAAAGACACGAAGGATGTACAAGAGGAGAAGCTAGTGAGTCTTGCTTGGGTCATTTGCCGAATTCTATTGAGGCGCAATTCCATTTTGACGGAAAAATAATTTAATTATAACGGAATGCTTTACGCAACTTTGAACATGGATGAGCTTCTTAGCAGCAGAACCCTTGTTTGAGGAGTGGGCGAAGAGGAGCGAGCTCGACAACGTACCTCTGCGATCCTTCCTCGACATGATTATGGCAGTAAGGGCCTTTAAGCAGGAAATAAAATTGTTGTCCATGGACATGGCCAATGGACTCATTGTCAAATAGATGTTTCCCAAATTTGCAAAAGCTCCATCTGGCGGTAAACCTTCTCTGGTATTTTTGCCCATAATGGGTCCATGGATCGAGAGAACTACACTCAAGATTCTACGGCAACTCGGACTGAGTGGGTTTTTGAAGAAGATTCAAAGTTTTTAACCTCTCCCATCTATAACAAAGCCCCGTGCCTTGGATCCCCATCCACTGCTAGTCCTGATAAAAGTTGTAAAACTGAAAAAAATGGGTCCATCGAAAAAACGTTAAAGGTGATTCCGGTGAGTGGATTGTTTAAGGCCCGCTCGCTTTCCGAGTGGCCACTAAGTAATCGCGCCGGCATCGCCGCGCGCCTAGGCTAACAAGATCGTGTCGCTAGATCCCTTTATAAGCGCGACACGGTCTCCTTTAGGGAGTTTAGATTCTAGGCATGATGATAAAATATAACTCTAGGAGGGGACGACGCCCCCGGCCTTTTGCTGAGTCGCATCTCGCCCTAGGATAGTATTATAGATATGTGAGTATTTAGCTTTTAGTTATTATACTATTATTCATATTAATTATTCTTGTCTTATTTAGTTAAATAAACTATAGTATAATAATCTATTTGTCAATCCTTCACATATAGATTATTGCGAAACACATTGGACTAGGGTGGTTACCCGGTAAACAAAATACACAGTGAACTGGGGATCAACTTGCACCTGGGATAACCTTTGCACATAGTAAAATCGGGCTCTTATATTGGACAGAAGGGACTCGCTACACCTTGTTTCCCCAGGTCCACCGTTGTATGCCGACGGGCGTATAACGGGTGGGCGTAAAAGAAAATAGCAAATATTTGTTGCCCATCATGGACCCATTAGGAGGTTGAGTAGTCATTTCTGTCCCATTTGCCCATGATGGGTGCATGCCCATATTTGCCTGTTTCCCACAATGGATTCATGTAAATACCGCCCCCAATCTCAGCTTTTCGCGCCCATCCTGGGTAGATGAAGCGTAAGCCCCGTTTGTTTAGGCCGCGCTCAACTATGCCTTAGCAGTAACATAACATTCTCGATGCATCTTCTGCTAAACAATAAAGAAGCGCGCAATAGGGGTTTAGACATCACAGATAGGAAAACATCGTACGGTAATGTTTTGTGTGATAGCTCATGTATCTAACACGACTCATCATGACCGAACCTTGAGCTTGGCTGAAAGTGTGTATAATATTCCTAGTTTCCCATAACATATGACTTTTGCCCTCGTACGAGGACAGAAGTCCGACCGAGGGTCTGTTACTTTCACTTTGTCCACTTTGGCCCAAACGTATGTGGCTAGTGGTTCTTCAGGAATAGTATCTCCCGAAATGCTCGGTCAGCGTGCCTATATAGATGACTAGACTCTGACTATAGATGACTATGGATATAGATGACTATAGATATAGATGACTATAGATATAGATGACTATAGATATAGATAACTATAGATATAGATGACTATAGGTACAAGACTTATCTCCCCCTATTTCCGGCGGAACCCGAGGACCGCAAGCCGATGAAGGAAGCGCTCGCAGTTCTCGTCGACGACCCGCCCTCGCCTCCTGTCGCCTACCCGGTATTATTGGAGGAAAAGGAACGTTGAGAAATCTTTGCGTCGCACTCCGCTAGATACAGTGAAACTTTCTTGGTAAAATGCCAACTTAAGCTAAGAGTCGGGTCCGGTTGAAGTTTTACGGTGGTTAGCGGAGTGCGCAGCAACGATTGCTCCACGTTCCTTTTCCTCCAATAATAGGAACTTTAAAATCATCAAATCCGCCAGTAAATTCATTCCTACAGCAACCCTCCGTTCTCTCTCTCGCCATGTGTAGGACGAAGATAACTGTCGGAACATCCCTCAACCATGCGCATACTCATGTTCCGTTTGGCTCATATATAGCCAGATAGAAAAGAAATGTCTTAGATAATCTACCTAAGGTGTAGTCGAGTAAAGAGCGCGTCACAATGAGAGAATCAGATGCATTTTGGAGCTAGAGTTAGGCGAATGACCCAAGACCAAATCATGAAAAGTGATTTGGCTTCTGCGTCTCCTCATTCTTCCCTCCTGTCTCGGTCCATTCTTGCTCTTTCATTAACCAATAATGACCCAATTATGGCTCATTTGTCGAACACTATTTAGAGCCAAAGAGATACCGACAAACAAAAGGTGCGATCAGCAACGATTGGTTGATTGCAGTCATTCTCACGAGAGGAACAGGCGAAGAGAGTTGACTACGTCGCGGATTTGTGTCGGATTCGCGTCGCAGATCGTTCCCTTCCCCCACATCCGCCTTTCACATTTACATACCAATTGATCGCCGCTAGCCTCGACTGTTAGCGTTATGCTTTCCTATCGCTATCCTGAGATAAAGTATGCTCAAAATTTGTATGACGTCCTTATCTCACAAAGAGGCAGTCCGCGGGTTAAAAGGTCCCTCCAACCATCCAACCTCCAACCACGCAATTTTCCTCTCTGTTCCCCTCGAGCGTGGTCGGCTCTCGTCCTCATCTCTCAAGTTGTTTTGAAGAAGATTTATCACGGACAAGAGGATGGATCCTCCCCCCTGAAGACTTAGAGCACGGGGGAGTAGCTCCAAGCGAGGATCAAGAGTGTAGCGGTTTGGACTGTGCCAATCCGGTATATGGTATTGAGTGTGAAAGAACGAGATAAACCAAGAAGTTTATCTACAAAAAGAGTGGAATGAAGGGTATGGAATGAGTCGGGGAAGGGCGGAGATGAAGGAGAGGGTGAAGGGAAGGGAGTAAAGGGAAGGATGGGAAGACTGTCGGGTTGAGTGAACGGACGGTGAGGGAGACGGGGAATGAAAGGAGGAGTGAAAGGGAGGGATAATGAAGGAGAGGAGACGGGAGACCACCGGTTGGGCGCGACCGAAGAGTGAGGAATGAGCAGCGGGTCGCCCGTATATACCCCCGGAAGGGGGCGGAGCCAGAGCTCGCTGAGGGCGCGCGCTGATTGGCTGGCTGCGATCGATAACAGATCGATCGAGGGAAAGGGAAGGGAGGGCGCGTAAGCATGATGCAAGAGTGATCAGAGATCACTCCTGGTATAAAGGGGGAATGAAGTGAAGGGAAAGCTCGTTGGTGACAAAAGTCGTCACACAAGAGGACTACTCAAGATCCCTCTGAACCTCGGACTGAGCGAGTTGTTTTGAAGAAGATTCGAAGTCTCCGACCTCTACCATCTATATCAAGCAACCCTCCTTTGGAACCCACCCCCCAACCAATGTTAGTCCAGATAAAGGTGATAAACCAGAAAACCAGAACCAACCATCCCATTCATTTCGAGAGATAACCAATTTTAATTAACTTAAAAGTGCGGTTGATTGATTGTGAGAGACAAGAGAGGAATGAAGAGACGCAAACGGCGAGAGAAATCTTTGCACAGCTTTTTCTCGACGACGACGAAGTTACTACAGTAGAGAGTATGAGACTCGGGACACTGAGAGCTATCCAATGATGTCAAGAAATGCATATGTTAGATAAAGCCTGGAGGGGCCCTTAAAATTGAACTTGAGATCGACTCTTTCCTCTCGTCCTCAACGTATCTATGTCAGGGAAATATTTACTTTTCCCCTTGCTAAAAAGCGGTGAATAATGGAGAAATGAATAATGGAGAAAGGAAATTAAAATGAGGCGTTCTCTCCGAATTTTTTATCATGACAAACGACTGCACCCCCGAGATGAAGGGCTCAGAATGAAACTCGATTGACTCTCCCCTCCCTGTCCATCCCATCCTCATATCGTCTTTCTGGTCCTCGTGACTGGTCGCTTTTCATTTCTCTCTGTTCAAGTGTTTATCTTCTGCGATATGCTCTCTCCGGATAGCGTAAGTAAACGTTTGGACAGAACCCTCACCACAGTATATAAACTCCCACAGCAGACTACAGTAATCCTTAATTGTAGCATATCCCACATTAATGTCGAAAAAAATGTAGTTAATATATAGCATTGTAGAAAATGAAAAAAAAGATTTCGAAACTGAATGCGACAAGGTTACAGTGTATCCCTTTCTACCGTAATCCTCTTCTTTCATTGCAGTACGCGAAGGCCATGTCTTACTGCCTCTCCGTGGCAGTCGATGTCCTCTTCCCCAAGGTTGATGATAGATGATTGATGATTTCTCCTTCTATGTCTTCTCCACAGAGAGGCCAATTTCTCACATGCACACTACTTTTGGCAAACGGGTGGAGAATGTCGAATAGTCACCTTTCGCTGTTTAATATCCCCGAAATCGGTCGTAAAACCGCCGAATAGTGAATAATCGGATTATGATATATCCTGGGCCATAAATCGAGAAGAACGGGAGAAACCGAATAACCGGAAACTATTCGCCTCGGTCGGTTTTCCCCGGTTAGCTATCCATTCCAATGAGCTATTCGTCTGTCTCATTTTTCCTCACTCAAATAACGAGATTATTCGCCGTTCGTTTCCAACATTAATGCACACTAGAGTTGGAAAAGCGCGCCTTTTTGCAATGTGGGCCTTCGCTTTTTTGCTTGTAGACGTCTTCGATCAAGCCGACGAGACAAAGCGTGTAGACCATTCACGTTCTTTAGCTACTTTCCACTCCCAACCATAATATGTTGTTACGCGATTTATGCGTACATCATTGACGGTATGATTAAGTCATTAATTTTTGCATAATGTTCATTATTCAGGACCACTTCGTGCCCGGGGCCATCACGCCTGCATCCCTTCCGCGTTTCCGTGCGCTTTACGAGTCCCTGAAGGGAGACAAGTACCTCGTGAAGAACGGCTGCCTTAATAGTGAGTTGTATAGGGGAGAGGAACAGATCCGTTTTCGTTGATCTGGCCTTCTTCTCCAATAACCCGCTTACCATCTCCCCACTCACTATATACCGTAGTCTAGGGTTTGAAAGCCAAACAATTTATGCACATTATCTGACCGAGAGCTTGTGGCATGACAGGGAAAGAATGAAGAGGCTCAAATGAATCGTTCTTGGTTATAATGGAATAAGCCAATCCGTCAGTTTCTTTCGTTTCAAAATGTGTCTAATTCTCTCATTTTTGCACACCCTCTCGCCTTATATTCGGAATGATTTTGCGACGGATCCTTTTAATCCACTATGCCAACCCCTACCCTACTGTAGTCTGCCCGCACTACGTCCTGCTGCGTAGAATAGAGTCGTATGCAAATTAAGAGAGTGTAGGCGAGAGAGCATGGAAATTTGAGAGACGCAGAGACATTCGGAATTTCGGAACACGGGCTGGTAAAATCTCTACTTCTCACATCCCTACTGTATACCACGGCGCACTCCTCCCATATTACAGCGTGCCCGTTCCTCGTGAAGAGCGGTTCCGATAAATTGGAATCGATGGATCTGGGCGAGATGGATGGGCTGCTCGTGATGGTCCTTCCGAAGAAGGGCCGCATCTCCATATCGGCCGTACATCACGGCGTTCGATACACCTTCGAGAGGCTCCTCGTGTGAGTCAATACAGCCTATTTTATCTCTTCTGTTATAGCCGAGGAATACGGAATGTATAATTCTATTTTACGGTTTACGGGAGATCAAGATACGAAAGAGAGTGAATGCTTTTTGAGATCACCTCTGGCAAGACGTTGAAGTACATGGCATGCATTAGGATTGGATAGAAATACGCTAGAGTCCCCGGAATCTGAGCTATGCCCGGAACGATTGCATCTTCCCTGCTTCTCTACTATGGATAGCATGGCAGTAAAATCTAAGCGGAATCTGCAATAGAGCTGCGCATTACTGTTGGCAAACCCGATAACGATTCCTCGGGTATTTTCCGCAAGAGAACGAGAAGGAAAAACGAGAATATCGTTGACCTTTATGCACTAAAATACTAGACCCAATATTCTCGCTCATTGCGAAAACCTCGCTATCTCATTCTTACCTCGTATGAGCCATCTCCAACCATCTCATTCATTTCAAGAGACAACCAATTAACGAATGATTGATTGAATGTGAGAGACAAGAGAGGAATGAAGAGACGCAGGCAGCAAGAGGAATCTTTGCACAGCTTTTTCACAACAACGGCAAAAGTTTTAAGCAAAAGGAGATACCATGAGCCTCAGGACACTGAAAAGAGAGCAATCCGATGATGTCAAAAATGCATACATGGTAGATATTGCCTGGAGGGTCCCTTTAATCGCCCCATTTCAGGATCGAAGCCCGCATCGACGAGGTTGACAAGGCCGTGTAAGTCGCAGGGCTTTCTTTTTGGAACCTGGGAGGGGAAAGGAGACCCATTCTACGTTAGGGATGGCAGAGTGCAAGGAAAAAGGTTGCGGTTCAGGCAAAACAGCAAGAACGAATGAGACAGACCCGTTCTGCCCTCCATACGCCCTACATATTCTCCTTTGTAGTGACAGGCAGCGGCCGGGGCTCAGAACGGTCGGCGCCTGGGACGATCTGGTAGACCAGGGCGAGGTGCTGAAGAGGGTCAACGAAGAACGCGGGAAGAAGACCGCCGAGATGCTGCGGTAAGAGCAATTATTATCGAAAAATGCCCGTTTTACGCACATTACTAGGCCTTTTCTCGTTTAATATAAATGTTCTCCTAACCCAACGCGGTGCGGTGAGTATCCCATCACGAATACTATGTTATCATTCACGGTGGCCCATGGGCGGAGGTCAGGGGTGAGAGCGCAGACGGCGGGGGTGTTAGGGCGCAGAGGATGGTCATAACACGTTTCTACTTCTCTTGCCTGTGGCAACGCCCGTCTTGCACTCAAAGGGTAGCGGGTTCGAAAATACTACTCAAAATACACAAAGGTTTTCCATGAAAACGGGCTGATCTGGGCATGGCCTATACATGGATGGAAAGAGGACGGTCTGGCGAGTATATTGAACCTTAGATGAAGCGTTTTGATTCAAAAATAGCGTGAGAATTGCGAGTTTATGGCACAAAATCAAACTTTCTGGAAGAAAACGGCTGATCTGGGCATGACCTATACATGGATGGAAAGAGGAAGGTCTGGCGAGTCTATTGAAACCTAGATGAAGCGTTTTGATCAAAGGGTCCCCGAGTTACACTCAAAACAAGAAGCACGCGCTTACGAAGAGAAAGGGAAGGGGCGAGAGTGCCATACGAGCCAGACACACCGATTCCCCACTTGCTCTCGCGCAATGGGAATGGGCCACCGTGTCATTGACGCAAAAGTTTGTCCGCCAATTCGTTGCAACGTTGTCTGGACTAGCTTCATACCGCTTCGCTCGCTCATCGCAAATGGGGAATGAGACAACTTCTGAATCACGCTTTCCCATGGGCATACAGTAGTCGGCGATCTGACCGCGTTCGCCTACCGTAATCCCTCCGTTCTGTGCAGGATCAAGGCGCATGAAAGGGCGGCTCGTCGCCAGGAATCGGAATCCCCGCAGTCCACTCGCCGGTATGAAGCTCTACGTCACTTCCACTCTAACAATAAGAAATGCTAAAGAAGTGGATAACTATACAATGAAATCCCCTTTTAGGGGATTAAAATAAGGGACTGGCGTTTTAACAGCGCTATTATTAAAATAATGCGCTGTGAATTTGCCCTATACGCGCCCTCGTACAGCTTCTACCAAGGATTGCACAATATCGATCGATGATGTACCGCATTCTCCACCGTATCCCTTCGTTTCAGTGCCCAGGCCATGCCTATCAGAAGGCGATCGCGCACTCCGCACGGCAACAACCGGGGAGGGAACGATGTGGAAAATGCAATTGAGGACGACGATGAGGAGGATGACAGGTACCAACAGCGAAATTTTACCGTGAACATTCCCTAACCGGCCATAAATGATTCCCTAAAAAGAATAGGGAGAAGCTCAGTTTTTAGGGTATTTTCACGGTGGTGTCGCGGCTAGGGAATAATTTCCAAACGGGCCAGTGAAACTTTGCTGAGTGTAATCGAGAACTGTGCTTACAGAAGTAGCAGAATGTCTATATTGTGCAGTTGCCCTCTATCGCAAACTGAGCTACCGTATTCCTTCTTAAGGAGAACCAGGGAAGCTGCCAAGGCTGCGGCCGCTGGACCCCTCGCCAGTCCCACCTTTGCGCCTCCCCAAGGGTATCCTATGCAGACCTTCTCTACCATCGAAACCAAGCCACCATCATTCACAACATTT
Source organism: Micoletzkya japonica (assembly GCA_900490955.1). Classification (NCBI taxonomy): domain Eukaryota; kingdom Metazoa; phylum Nematoda; class Chromadorea; order Rhabditida; family Diplogasteridae; genus Micoletzkya; species Micoletzkya japonica. The sequence goes on along the minus strand of LS916525.1, from coordinate 7,358 downwards.
CACAATGCGTATTTGTGAGGAAAAGCCATTTAGAGAACCCGACGTAAAGAAGGTTCATTAGGATCCGTACTCTATTGGCTTCTCCAGCTTCTCTTCCACTACTAAAGTAGCTAGTCCTCCTTTAAGACGTCCCGTCGCCGATCTCCCGAATCCTCAATTGTCTCCTCGCCCTCTTGATACGCCCGCCGCACTCCTCGCTCAGGGGTACGGTACGCCTTAATTGTTACATCATTCCTGGTCGCGACGAGAGCGCGAAGCGTTGTGAAGAGAGTCCAGATAAAGCAAGAATGAGCTTTCTGACGGAGCCTCACAGCCGAAATTTTGGCATAAGATCTTGTAGTTGGCATAAGATCTAGTAGTGTAACCATGTATCGCAAACTGTTCTACAGTAGTCTTTGTTCAGCTTCGCCGCTGCCCACAGGCATCCTGCTGCTTCGGCCACTGGGTACGGTATATCTCATGAATAGTCCTAGATATATGATTAGAACCATAATTACCCCCCTCCCGCAATCTTCAGCAGTGTAATATGTCTATCGCAAACTGAGCTACCGTAATCCTTCTTCAGCGCAACCGCCGATCCGCCGTCGGTACGTCAAGCTCCGCTGCGCCTGCCGGCCCCTACCGTCCCTCAGAGGTACGGTTGACCCTTAGATACGGTTGAGGGAAATGTTCCGTCAATTTCCTCATTTCTATTGCCGACAAGAGAGCGGAGAGGCCTGAAAAGAGCGCAGACAAAGTAGGAATGAGTTTACGGACGGAATTTTTATCGTCAATAACAATGTGCTGGAGAAGCCTCACACACAATTTGCACTATAGCCATACGGTATTGGTTCACAGCGACTACGTAGTGTGAGCAATATACATCTGTCTATCGTAAATTCAGTTCTCCCGATGACCAAGCCATCCAATCTAACGTACATTTCTGTCTGCGGTCTCTTCACTCTTCTCCCCTCTCTCCCTCTTCTTGTGCTTTGATGACGCGGTCATCGGTCATCGGGATAACTCTAATCCAAACTCATCGCCCCGTATATTCGTCCTCTTCAGCCCCGCTCCCGCAGTCAAACCTCGTCCTGGACCCGGCCCATCCGCTGCTCAAGGGTACGGTAGAGAGAGCATGCGTTCTTTATAGGCTTTCGTAGTCTTAAAATACTATCCAAATAAAGTACAGCATCCCACTATCGCTAACTGAGCCACAGTACCCCTTTTTCAGTCCCGCCGGGAATGCCCGAGTCGCACTCGTCGTCGTTGGTCAAGGGTACGGTATATCACGCGTATTCTGCACATTGAAGAGTTCAATTTGTATCAAGTACCTCATTCTTCGATCGCAAACTGAACTACCGTAGTTTTGCCTCAGAATTCCCGCTCCGGCTGCGTTGGTCGCTCCTGTTCCGTTGCCTGGGCTGCCCCCCATCATTCCTCGGTAATTCATTCAAGTTCAAGCTTTTCGCTCGATATCAAGATCAGCCGGGTAGGGACAGGTGTTGGGGTCACTGCATCTGAAGCGCCATGAGTGTCTAATTCATTCAATGCTGCTAACTCATGAACGTCACACCAAATTCCAGGGTGTATTTACGTACCAATACGCGCTGGGCTAGGCTAAATCTGAAGGAAGACTTCTCGACTCTGAGCCTTTCCAGGGCGAACCTCGCTACACGAAAGCGGGCCAACTCCGATGGGGATACCGCTGGACCTGCCAAGAGGGCTCAGCCCGTGGACATCGTGGGGTGAGATCGTGCTTTGACTATTTATCGGCCACCAGCTCGACTCCAATGGAGTTTCTCCAAATTCTTTCCCTATCTACTCATTCTTTCCCTATCTACTCA
>LS908775.1:1813-26270 GCA_900490955.1 Micoletzkya japonica | reverse complement strand
AGCTTGGTGCACGGCAACACAACCTTGAGCAGCCGCGGACGCTGAGGGTCAGGGCGACCAGTAGACCCCAAGCGGTAGAGTGCCACGGGGGCACACTGAACTCCCAGATAGGCGAGAACGTCGTGGACGGTCACCGTATCCTGTTCATTGCGGGCAGAGGAACGAACGAATGGATTCTCAGGAATGCCGTGGAAGACTATTTAATGACCTCATTCGTTCCTTCCTCTCGAGCATTTCCCCTAGTTGTTCCGCCTGTTGGGGGTGGTCCTGTCTACCGTATTCTCTCTCGTTCCTATCCTTATTCCTATCAACAGGCGGAGTGAAGGGGTCGCTGCGCGCAGGACTGTTAGGAGGGAAGGGGGGTACTAGTATTATTAGAAAATATTAGTAAAACTCAGAAACATAGGTATATTATTTATGCTGACTTTGAGAGTATTATTCGGAAGTTCTCTACTGCTCACTATAAACCAAGTGAATCATGGACTATGGATGTTGGAGAACACATAGTATCAGGATTTTGTGTTGTTGTTGTGGATTCTTTCACCAAAAAAATACATACTATGAAGTCGTATATAGGATACAATGCAGCTTTAGAATTCAATAAATACATCATTAAAATATCTCAAGAAATTATGCGTTTACCTTCCGAGAAAATGAATAAGTTGACTCAAGATGAATGGACTTTACATAATAAAAATAAAGAGTGTCCCAATTGTAAGATTGAATACAACTCTAAAGATATGAAAACTACTAAAGTTATAGATCATGATCATTGGACTGGAGAATATAGAGGTCCATTATGTGGAGCATGTAATTTATTGAAAAGAAAAAATACCTTCATTCCAGTATTCTTTCACAATCTAAGGGGTTATGATTCTCATCTCATTGTTGGCTGTCTTGAAAGTACTAAGTATTTGAATGAGCATGAAATTGAAATTAAAAACATTTCCAGTAATACTGAGAAATTTATTAGTTTTAGTTATATGTTACCTTCACAAACAGAGAATGTATATGATAGAATTGAATGTAGGTTTCTAGATTCTTTCTCTTTCATGCCTTCTTCACTAGATAAATTAGCTGAAAACTTGAGTGATGAAAACCTTTGCCTTTGTGAAAATTATTACTCTACCCAAGGTCTTCAAAACCATGAGAAAGAAAGGTATCTACCCTTATGAGTACATGGATTCTTTTGAAAGATATAATGAAACAAGACTCCCAAGTATTTCTTCATTTTATGATAAACTTAATGGTAAAGAGTGTTCACAAAAAGATTATTTATATGCTAAGTTAGTTTGGAATAAAATGAAATGCAAAAATTTAGAAGATTATACTAGGATATATATGATCAATGATGTCCTACTATTGGCAGATGTTTTTGAGAATTTTAGAAACTTAAGTCTCAGGGTTTATGAGCTTGATCCTTGCTGGTACTTTACTTCTCCAGGATTAGCTTGGGATGCTATGTTAAAAAAGACTAAAGTAGAATTAGAAGTACTTCAAGATGTTGAGAAATACTTAATGATTGAAAAAGGAATTAGAGGTGGAATAGTTAATGCTGTCAAAAGATACTCTAAGGCTAATAATAAATATATCCATACTTTTGACATTTCAATTCCTTCAAATTATCTGATGTATTTAGATGCAAATAATTTATATGGTTGGGCAATGTGTCAAAAATTGCCTACAGGAGATTTTCAAATCGAAACTCAATCTTTAATTGATGTTCTCAATGATGAGAGTTTAAATATAGAGGACTATATTGAATACCTAAAAAGTCTGGGTAGAGGATGTATTCTTGAAGTAGACTTGGAATATCCTAAGGAATTACACTCAAAACACAATGATTTTCCTTTGTGTCCAGAAAATGTGAAAATTGATAAAGAATCAGTAAACAAGTTGTGTAATACCTTATTTGATAAAGAGAAATATGTTATTCACTATAAAAACTTATTGCAATGCCTGCAATTAGGTCTTAAAGTGAAGAAAATTCATAGAATTCTAACCTTTAAAGAAAGTGATTGGCTCAAAGAGTATATTGAGATGAACACTAATCTTCGAAAACAATCAAAAAATGATTTTGAAAAAGATTTCTTCAAATTAATGAATAACTCAGTTTTTGGAAAAACTATGGAAAATGTTAGAGAACGAGTTGATGTTCGTTTAGTTACTGATGAGGATAAAATAGTTAAGCTTGCTTCAAAACCTAACTTTAAAAGAACCATTATGTATAATGAAGAGTTATCTGCTGTAGAAATGGAGAAAACCAATATAACACTTGATAAACCTATTTATGTCGGTTTTGCTATCCTAGATCTGAGTAAGTGGTTGATGTATGATTTTCATTATAATGTTGCAGAAAAAGTATGGATATCATAATGTAGAGTTATGTTATCAAGATACTGACAGTCTCATATATGACATCAAGACTGAAGATTTCTACAAAGATGTGGAAAAAGATACAGATTTTCAAAAATATTTCGATTTTAGTGATTATCCGAAAGATCATGTGTTATACTCAGAAGAAAATAAAAAAGTTGTTGGAAAATTCAAAGATGAATTGAATGGTAAAATTATGACTGAATTACTTGCTTTAAAACCCAAACAATATGGTTTTAAGACTCTAGATGGTGAAGAAACTAAGAAAAGTAAAGGAATAAAGAAGAATATTGTCAAGAATGAACTGACACTCGATATAAGCATAGCCTTTTTAATAAGAATATTATTAGGAAAACTCAATATACTATCAGAAGTGTTAAACACACTATTTTCACACAATGTCAGAATAAAGTAGCTCTCAATAACTCTGAAAATTCGACAGAACATAAACGTTACACAATAAAAGATAATCACTCGACATTGGCATTTGGAAATGTGAATATCAAACCGAATCTTTTATAAAAGAAATAAAACTGCACTTCTGAAGTCTTCTGAAGTCTCTAATAGCTTCAATAATAACAAACATTATTGTCCACAATGATGGGTTCCGAATTTTTGAATTTGAAATGTTGAAAGTTCTATTTTTCTATCTTTTCTAGCTTCAGCTAGCTTCCTTTCAGAAGATCTACTCTTGAGATATTTTATGATTTCTTCTGGTGGATTCAATCCAAAAGAATCAAAATAATAAATATTTTCTTTATTCTTGGAGTAGCAAACCCAGTCAGTTCCTTTATTATTAGAAGAGTCTAGATTGACAATACCTACTTCTTTTTCTTTAATCCTAGAAGGTAAAGTGTCTCTCATAAAGACTCCTCTGAAATTCTTGATCTTTAATGTGTCTACTAATTCAATGAGATCAATGTTTGTTAGAGGTTCAAGGTTTTCTGAAAAGCTCATTTAATAGCAATAAAAACAATAAATACAAGTAAAAATGAAAGTGGGCAAAATGGGTAAGTTGTGCGCCAGACATATTTTGGTCATTTTTCAAAAATGACACATTGTGGGGAAATTAGGTATGATTTTCAATGAAAAAATGTTTTTAAATTGTTGAAAATCTGCAAAAATCGCATTTGGGCAAAAAGGGGAAACAGCGTCAACCTTTTGTATACTACTGATGTTTAGAACGAGAAACTCAATATTCACTACTTGATTAGATGGAAATACGGGGAACTTACAAGCCGTTTGTTAGTTGAATGTTTAGATCAAGAAATTGAGCATTCATGCTCGATTAGATGGAAAGACGGGGAACTCACTAGCCATTTATCAGTAGAATGTTTAGATCAAGAAATTGTGCATTCATTGCTCGATTAGACGGAAGACGGAAAGTTTACAATCTATTTATCAGTGTGAAATTTAGAATGAGAAACTGAGTAGTCATTGCTCGATTAGATGGGAAGACGAGTAACTCACCAGCCACTTATCAGTAGAATGTTTAGATTAAGAAACTAAGTATTCACTGATCGATTAGATGTGAATATGGGAGCATACAAGCCATTTGTCATTTGGATGTTTAGATCACGTAACAGAGTATTCATTGCTCAATAAGATGGAATGTCATTTGGAAGTTTCGAACGAGAAACTGAGTATTTAAATACGGGGAACTCACTAGCCGTTTATCAGTTTGATGTTTAGGAGGAGAAACTGAGTATCCACCGCTCGATTAGATTTAAATACGGAGACTGAGCATGCAGTAGCCGGCTACATTTATAAATTGGCGCTAACAATTATATTTGAATAAATGTAATGGCAATTCATAAGTGTAACCGTAAGCATTTATTTGTTATGCGGAAGTAGGCAATAGTATTCTACCTCCTCGATTCTTCAAGATTAACGTTGAAGCGAAACCGAAGAGAATAAGATAAATCATTATCAGTTACTGTACTTCGTTTTCGCAATCCTTTACTTTGTGGTTTCCCTTTTGTTCACTGTTGATTTTTGTTATCATCGAGGAATACAATAAAGTTTTAAATAGAACAAGCATGGAAGCAACTTATAGCAAAGTTAAATATGTAGCGCATTCCTTTTTTAATGAGCTATGGAATGTCTTAATGAGAAAATTTTAAAGTATTTCTAAATAAATAAAAAGTCAAAGTTTAACGTTTATACAACTAGGCGGGCCGATAGGCCCGACTAGTATGATGATAGGTTTTGCTTTCGTTTGTTCAGTTATATTGCGGTAACTTTTTTACATTCATCTGTTACACATGTTGTCATTCCGGTTTATACCTACCTCGCACACATGGATAAATCAAACAATTATTTAGTATGTTCTCGAGGTTTTGCATCGCGTGTCCTTTTCATTTTGTCGTGTTTCTCCTTATTTTGTTGCTAGATATATTGCCTTAAGGTGTCTGGAGGCGGTCCGGCTTACTTGCAAAGTCTGTGTAGGCACAGGACAGGAATATCCAGAAATCAACTGTTGTGGGTATCAGTTGCTCTGCGTGTTATGTGAATATTTCATATGAAGATCAAACTATTCAATTGCTTCATTCATAGATGGGTACGGTTGCAGGTACCGTGGTTGGGTAGCTTACTGCAGAACTTTTTCTAATACTGGTTAGCTCACTGCAAAATAGTATAGTAGCCAAACAGCGCAATCTCCGTGTATGGGAGGGCTACTGCAGTAAGCTGCCGGCAGACCTTGCCCACGTATGCTTTATGGTAGAACCTCCCATCCCACGGCTTCATTGAAGATCAGGAGAAATAAGTGAATGAGACACTTGAGTGTTAATATTGGACTGAAGACGATGATTTGAGCTGAAGATGAGCGAGATAGTCTCAAGTCGGGAAGGTAGAGTGCACCACTAATCGGAGACGTTAACCGGGAAGCGGATAAAACATGGCGATATGTTAGCAGAAGATGTGCCGAACCAGTCCAGCGATGGAAGTGATTCACGCCGAATCTGAAGAATCTGGCGAACTATGCTAACGGAGAAACGTCGAACGTGACACTTGATAAAAGAACCGAGAGTGTCGACATTATTGCTGTGAGCATCGGTTGGCCCTCCTATCTTGTATTGCTTAGCAGAGGGAAAGCGACTGGACAGTCGTCAATAAGTTATAAGCGTGAGAGTGTACACAAGTAGTACACAAGGCCGACAAGTGTTAAGCATTGGGCATGGTTGTGTCAGAGTGTCTGTACTCTCCCCTTCACCGCCCTCGTCCCCCCGTCTCTTCCCTCCCTCCCTCCCTACCTCCTTCCGCCCCTCTCACAGTGCAAATAGACCACCGGTCACTTTCATGCGGAAGTCATCTTCTCGCATCTCTCGATCAACCCTCTTCTATTTTCATTCTCTCTTCGCACATTCTCTCACTCGTTCTTCTATCCATTCTACCACTTGCCATTCCGCGCAAGAGGTCTTACAGTACCCTATATTCCTGCTTCGCAGGATGGCTCAGTTTTCGCCCTATCCAGTGCGTATATATGTGCATGTAATGTGCGTTGCCATTTTGACCTTCAAGTCAAAATGATTTGGAGTAGGCAGTTAAATATTCTTCGAGAAGTTTCAAAGTTTAGCTCCTATAATTACGATGAAGGATAGCGCTACAATCAGTTGCGAAAGTAAGCCTATCTGTATGTATGTGCAAAGTGAATGTCTCACAAGAAGTATCGGTGTCTCTGTGCCCTCTTGTCTTTCTTCTCCTTTCTTCCTCAACCTCCTTCTCCTTGCTTGACTTGTGTCCGGCAAACTCTTCAAACAAAAGTCACCTTCCGGGAGTGGAAGGGGTAGTGTTAGAGGGTGCATAAGTCTGTGTATAGTCCTGTCCCTGCATAGTCAGTGTATCCCTCATCGTATGAAATGGATCTATGTCCGTTGTGTTGGTTGTGTCCCTCTAGTGTCTGTGCCCGTCGTCTCCCTGTCCCTTTGCCTTCTCAGCATGCTCCCCTCTTCTCTTCTTTTCTCTTCTCGAAACGAACACTCTTCTCCTTCGACGGATTCTCTCGTTGCAACGCGATTATCGATAGATAATCATTGCGTGCTCACGACGAGTCTTCCGCTTATTCCTTTCTTATATTCCTCTTCCGGTTGCTTCTTCTTCTTTCCGGTCGCTTTGCTGATACCCTGCTTCTTTAATTCGCAATCTGATCTATCTATCGCGTATTTGAAGTGAGTGTTGAAGTTCTGTTTAGTTGTATTCTCAGTTCAGATTAGCAGAGGTAGAAGAGAATTGTGATAGTGGAAGTGCGATGCAAATTGTTCGATGAGTCTTCGATTGGCTGTTCACAAGACGATACTACTCGTTCTCGTCTTCGTCTTCTCAGTAAGTCTTTTTCCTTCTTGACATAATCAATGACATATCTTGTCTACTGTGCCCTCTCAAGTGCGTTGTTTGCATGCAATCTCCACTATGTCCCCCGCCGTTGGCTCGGCTCTCCTCTCTCTCTAAACTTGTCTCTTTCATTCTCCTTCTAACCTCTCATTCCGTCTCCTTCTCCAACTCTTAAGGTTGAAGGGATGAAATGAGATGCGGATTCTGTTGCAGTGTCAATGGCTTAGGGGAATTGAATGGACGTCCGATTGTAACGGATGAAGGGGAAAAAGTGTGTAGACTGGTGTGGAAGAGGGGGAAGGGGTGAAGTGAGTGGAGAAGGCAGAGGAGAGGGTGACTAAGACGAAGTTGTTCTCACCTTACAGACCGAGGCAACTTCCAATATACACATCGACTGGTCCCTCGAATCACCCGATAATCCTGTCAAGGCATACGTACTTGAGTACACGCCTCCCGTCGGAAAGCCGCAGTCGGGAGTTCTGCTTAGTCCGTGCGTCATCTTCAGTCTCATCCATAAGATCAAGAGTTGATATCAAGAGTTGGCTATTAAATATTAACTCCAATCTATAACAGGACAGTTAAAACACTAAAAAAAATTAATCGGAATCGCTACCGTGCTTTGTTCAGAGACTCGGCCGCTGTGTTCATCAATGAAACACTTCCTGCAACGGAGTATACCATCTTCATTACTGCCCTTTTGGGGGACGGCACTCGCCACAACATTTCAACAAAGAGAATTTCAAGTAGTATGTACTTGTTCAGTTCTCTTTTTATGCCTTTACTTTTTATTCAGCCACACTTTTCCTTTTCCTTTAAATTCCCTTTCACTCCACCCCCAAATAATCAGTGATATTTTATGCAGTAATGCTTGTCAAATAATGCACAAAACAACTAAATGTAAGCAATAGCCTAACCCCAGAGCCGGAACCTCCGACGCTGGATTCTATTGAAACGTCGTCAAGTGAGACTACCCTCTCCTTTTTCCCTCCTCCCCACGATACATCGCAAGTATCTTATTCAATAGGTGAGACCGTGCCTGCTTCTGCTTTCCTTTCATCTTCACTTCCTCTTTCTATTCCTCAGTTCGTGCTACACATTTGCCTTGTGCCTTCCTAAGTTCAGATCCTCTTTCCTATCCTCTCAGTTGCTTCTCTCAGAATACCATCCAGTCGACCGGGCAGAGTATGCCAATTTCATCGAGACGCGTGCTCCTCTCTTCAAGATCCGTGGTCTTGAACCGTCGACCCGCTACCATCTGCGAGTATTCTCTATCTATCGAGGAATACGCAGTGCACAGAGTCTAGAGTCCTTCTTCACTACAAAAGGTAGCGCATGACTGTCCCTCCCTCTCGTCTTGTGTCCATCCTCATGCGTGTGCACTACTCTCCTCTCTAACTCCATCGTTCGTCGCACCACTCATCTCTCCATCATCCATGCCTTCTCTTGTATCCGGGAACCTCGTTGTGTACGTGTCTCGCATACTCTCGTTGTCTGCACCCTCTCTAATCCTTCGCTATCTCGCTTCTCTCGTCATCTAACTCTCCCCTCTAAGTTGTGCGTGAGAATGCTTCGATTCCGGTTGTCGTCATCGGCACTTTTGGTTGAGAGTCTTTTGTGTGATGTATCGGAGAAAAAGAAGAAGATTTAGATGAGACAGGAAGTGAGCCTGTGACTGTGAAGACGCTACCGCCTAACTTCGGTTCATTTCTATCTCAAGAGACACGGACAGAAGCACCTACGTCGTCGACTACTGCGTTCACTTCTACCGAGATATTCATTACGAATTCGAATGAAGAGTCAGCAGTCATCGACACTCTATCGTCAGAGATTACCGTTATTCGTAGGTGCATAGCTACCACATAAATTATACAATTATTTTTACATTCTGATTCACTTATATGATACCGACTTTGTGTATTTATCAGGCGTTGGGATTCAGGAAAGGACTCGATTCGACGGAAGACTTCAACGTTCCTACACGAACAACGATGTCAACCTTCGATGGAAGGGAACTAGACGAGGAGAGTTCATCGTATTCTTATGATTCGACAACCCCATACCTGTCAACAACTGAAGTACCTTCTTCATCCGTCGCCTCTCGATCCTTTCATCTCTCAACGTCACTACTGGACAAGGCAACGACGTTTCCTGTCAGAACAACTACTGCTATGCCAACTACGGTAGAAGATGTCACTGAGCCAATAGAATGGAACGGAAATGAAGACAGAGAGAAAGAAACGACTCCGATAGGCATGGAAGAAGAAGAGTATGAGACAACAACGTACGTTCCTTCAACAACAACTGAAGAGGTCGTTGACCGACACGTCGAAATTTCCGTAAGTATGCTATCACTTCTTTTCCTTTGCATATTTAATTTGAACGTTTATAGATGATCTACACAACATCACCGCAACCGTTGCCTCGAATCGTTCTTTCATCCTTATCCTTACCAGATCCTAGTCCAATTATGTTGTCGAAGACAGAGGACAATTTGCTGAAGTACTAAAAAAAACTAAAATTATCCGTGAATGTTTTTATTCAGATTGGAATGGGATATGCCTACTGAAAGCGAGTGTGACTCGTTTCGAGTAAATTCAACACTGCTTTCTCTTGATACTCCGAAAACACTGTCAACTCCAACAAACGATAATTGGTTGCAGATGAAAATGTACACTGGACAGAGTATACAGGTATGCTATCACAATTTAACTTTTCCATGACACATTCGATACAGCTCGAAGTATTCTGCATAATTGCTGGATCCGCTTCCAAGACCTGGTGGGCGAAGCGTGTAGCTGATCTGAGTAGTATGTAGGCATCCTTGCTCCGTAGATCAACATCGATTTAGAACCAAGTACAATCGGAACTGTTACCGCTACTTCGATGACGGATGAGTTCTACGTATCCACAATAACACTTACGATACCATGGCCACAATTCAACGACTTCTCTGCGTATAAACTAGTTGTAGCATATTCACAAGGAAAGGTATGTAAAGCTTTCTTTACAATATAACATCATAACAATTTTGTTCTTTATTAACGTGTTGAAATGAGGTATTTTAAAGATGCTGTCGTCACAACCAAAAGAGATGGATGTTACTGAAACCGGGCCAATTGTCATAGAAGGTCTGGAGCCGACGAAATGGTACGTATCAACAATATTTTTTGTAGTTCACTTGCGTGCTCATGGAATTCAAACTTATCAGGTACACAATATCAGTTCGTAATGTATCGATTGAATTAGAGCTCGAAAGTACTGGAACAATCGTCAAGGAATTAACACGTAAACAACTTGTAGAGTGGTGATTGTATGTTGCCCTTCTCAGCTCCCATAATCTCTTCTCAACTGTACCCCGGCCAGATTGCATCAACATCCATTAACATTAACTTTGACCCCTCTGATCCTGAACAGGTTGCTAATTTTCGTTGATTATTTAACTCAAGTGTTTAATTAAGGGAAGGTTCGATAACTATGAACTGACGTTTTCTGGTAATGCGAAGAACATCACGAAGAAAGTATCCAAGGAAGCAGCGTAATTATTTTTTGACATGCAGCTGTGACAAAAAAGTTTCTTATAGAAAATCCTTCACGTTTACAAAATTGATACCGGGAAAGACGTATAATTTCGAGTTGTTTACAATCTTCGAAGGGAAGCGAAGCAGGCCCGTTACCGCAAATGTCACAACTTGTAAGAATTTGGTTTTCAGATTTTGTTAATTGAATTGGTGTATTTAGATCCACTGAAGGTTAACAAACTCTCTACCATCATTGGAAGAGACTACGCACTGCTTTTATGGGACATTGAGAACTTCGCAGACAATGACTGCCGCTTTAGAGTCAGGTAAAAATTGGCAAAGAGAAGTAAGGGGAAGTATTGAAATTCAGTTACACTGGGACAGCGGGATCAGGGCATCAAACAAGTTCGACAGTTGTGCTGAAGAACAAAAACACCTACAAGTACGCCGAATAATATATTGTGTTTAGCGCAATACGCAATTTCCAGGTTCTCAAATTTGGTACCGGACACGTATTACACTTTCACTGTTATCGTCATCATGGGAATGGGGGATGCAGAAGCGGAGAGTGAATCTGAAATGGTCACAGTATCTATACCTGCTACGCCACGTACGTATCAGCATTGAAATATCTACGTCTAACGTTATAGCGCGTAGTGTGCCTCTCCTACAACGGCAAGGAACTCGTGAGCTCTCTGTGCAGGTTAACAAATAATTCGTGAACTTTCAAGCACTGTCTTAGTTTAGTTTGAAAACGACCCCTCTTGGTTCTCTGAACAGAATGGTGAGGTTGACAACTTTGCTGTCATCGTCACCGAGAAGCGAGAGGTGAGAAATCGGGAAGAAGTTTGACATAAGAAACCTTCAGTTGAACGGAGATGACTACGAATTGAGATCGTGGTTCGAAGTTAAGGATGACGAGGAATGGTCTCCATACAGGTGTGAAGTCTATGCCCACGTCTACTTTTTTATATTCCAGGGCATCTCCGTCGGATTATAATCCCTTCCGATCTAGTAGAAAGAAGTCAGCTACATTTGTAATTGGAGCTGAGGATTGCAAACAACGACGATTAGATGAACCGGTATGTGAAATTATATTACCCTCATATTAGCCAACTTTTTTTAGTTCTGCAATGGAATGTTGCGAGCCAACGTCGACTACTTCGTAAAGGTACGATTTAATTAATGTAGAGAATATGCAGTCTGACTATCTCCAGATTCGCGCTTATACGAAAGAAGGAGTCGCAATGGAAACGGATTGGGTATCCGTGCATGGATCTGTAGATGAAGAAGAAGACGGAGCTGATGCTAAAGGTAATCCTGTTAACTCTTTCTAACGTATTCCTGTAGTAAACAACAATTTCATGAATTGAGTATTATAATGTTTCGTGTAAGTGAATAACTGAAAACAAGATGTGGGTAGAATAGATAGCAATGAATCCGACTTGGCCTGTATCAAGAGCGATGTTTTATTCCATTTATTGCAGAGAAGCGTCTTCCTTGTCACATGTACCTAAATGGTTGTCCTCGCAAGTCGTCGTCTACTAAACAGTCAACATCATTCTTCCAACCTCTTCTCACTCTACTAGGTCTAATAGTTCCAGGGGTACGTCTTCGCTAGCTCTTCTTTTTCTTGTATATCGTAATATCTTGCTATCCATTCACAATGACCAATGGTTATCGGTATCGAATGCTCAGCAGTCTTTCTCTGCCCTTTCCATCCTTGCTCGTCTTTCCATAGTATACGGGTTTCCACCACTCACTGTCCGCCTTTCCCTCTATTTATATCCATCTCTTCTATTGTGAGGCATCACTCTCTCTATGATCTGTTGTATTTATTTGTACAGTGGTGGTTAGTGCTATAATTACTATAATGTGCATAAACTATCGCGGTCTGTGTCCGCCAATTGAAATGCACTGACTTTCGCCACACTCCCATGATTCATTCGCGAATTATTAGGGCTCATATTTATAACAGACAATAATAACGAGCAACAATTATAATGGGAAGTACTTGAGAAGTACTATTCACTGTTCCATAGCCTCCTGCTTAACTTTCAATGCCTCTTGTGACTCTTTCTTCTCTTTCAGTTTCTCCTTCTTTCTCTGAGGCAAACTCGTAGTAACAGCCTAAACGGCATCATTAGTCACCTTTCGTTAGGCTATAGACAAACTATTGTGTTTCCCAAAAAGTATAACCTTGATAAGAGCCTCCAACTGCTCCTCTGTTGCTAACCTCTCTTCGCTCTCTTCAATCAACACCTCGAAATCCACCTACAATAATCCGTCGTTCCGTTCCTCAGAAAAGTTTGAAACATAGCAACTTTTTCGCAGATATTTCAAAGAACAGGTTTTTTATGTAAGCATAGATTTTCAATATTTACTGAAATGAACCTGAACAGAGGGACGAGTATTGATGATCTGGATAACTTCTGCCGTAGTCAACTGTAAAGGGAAGATAAGACGAGGAAGAGAGATGGGACGTACATCGAAGGGACGCAGCATTTCCATACACGACTTGATCTTATCTTCATTCTGATGAGCAGCTGGAGTGCTTTGGATGTACTTAATCGTCTTAAAGAGAAAAGCATTCATTTAACATGGTACAAACACTTTGAGCTGCTCATATTATACTAGGGGAAAAGCTCGTAATGCAGTCAATGAAGAAATCAATGTTTGTGTGGGGGATCATTACTACACAATGAAGCTTCAGAACAGAGCTTTTCTAGATTTCGGAGGTAATTAAAATTTGCGGTACCTAGGTTTTCTCACAGCTCACTTACTCACCTCGAAAATGACAGTATTCAGCTGGGGAATCCTAGACGATTTCGGCCTTTTCGATTCTCTTGCTCTAATTTGTTGCAGCGTTTTGAGAATCTGGATTGGTATACCCAAACTATAAATTTTAGGATACTTTGCTAGATTTTTAAGGATACTTTGCTATGTGAATAAGAAAGGGATGAAAAAAATGGATCTAACCTCGTGATTAGTAAGGACACTAGACTGAGATTCGATCACTTCCATCTAAACACTTTTTTCTTCCCTTTCTCTGGAGTAACAGTACTCATAGGAACATTACCATACATTCATTGTAAAGAAGCAAATGCAATCTATTTATTCCTGGACAATGGTCATGATCATGTGAGCAATGGCCTTAGAAACGACGAGATGAGTAATTTTGCAAACGTAGAAACAGGAATCGAATTCAGTTCTCGTGAGTTATTAAACGGTTGACCGGTTACAAAACTGATATAACTAGCTCTAAACTTATCTAGCATAACTAGCTGAAGAGTCTGAGACTCACACTATCAGAAAGCTCTTGGGGAATTCGAATGGACTGTCTATGTCCTGATCTATCAACTAGGATTCTATCTAATTCGAGCTAACCACGAATAAAGTATTTAAAAAGAAAAGTGGAGTGCGAATTGAACAATGTGCTGGGAGATTGGAAAGGGGGGAGGAGAGGGAGGGGACGGGGGGACATAGGGTTGCTTACTCCCACTCAGTGGTACCGGGAGGCTTATTGGTCAGATCAAGCATGACCCTCGATGTTCCCGGAACTGATAATTCAATACGAGAAGCCATCTTGAGAACCATCTGAAGAATGCTTGGCTTTCATCACAAATGGGATCAGCCTCCGTAGATGGCAATGCATACCTCTTCGGGGATCGTCTTTCCAGGAACAGCAGCCATTCCAGTCATGAAATCCGAAGTGATGAAGGGACGAAGACAGAAGGAGTGCCTAAAACAAAGGGATACCGTTCATCTATCGAAACACTTCCATAAGAATACCGTACTCCCATAAGAATGCCGTATTCCCATCTATCGAAACACTACCATAAGAATACCGTACTCCCATCAATCGAAACACTCCCATAAGAATACCGTACTCCCATCTATCGAAACATTCCCATAAGAATACCGTACTCCCATATATCGAAACATTCCCATAAGAATACCGTACTCCCATCAATCGAAACACTCCCATAAGAATACCGTACTCACATCAATCGAAACACTCCCATAAGAATACCGTACCGTAACCCTCTTACTTGGTACTTGCAGGATCGGCAACAGGTCGATCAAAGTGTACGGGGACCATGACTACGGGCATCTACATGACAATTATATTAATATAGTAATGAATTCTTAACCTGTTGAATGTTGACATTCACTGATTCCTTATTGTCCTCTGCATGTCTACCGAACAGTGTGTCAGTTGCAATCTAAAACAAAGTTCTATCGTACAGTAAGTAACCATATATCTCAAAAGATATTGTACCTTATCTGCAATCTGCAGTTTGTGAACCGTCTGTTCATTGAGATGAGTGGTAGTGACGGTACGGACCGGGTGGACTACACTCGCACCAAAGACATACGTCACCCTGATTAGAGGATAGAAAGAGAATACGGATAAAGAGGGAATGAATTACCTGTTGATGTTGTGGAGAAGAGTGGGGATAAGAGAGGCGAAGAAGGAAAGGGAAGACCAAGGGATCGGACGGAAGTTGGTGCTCACGGCAGCGACGTACGAGTACGACCGAGCATCTCCCTGAGATGAGAGGGTAGGGGAGGGAACGGATTGGGGGAGATGAGAGGGTAGGGGACATAAGGGATTGGGGAAGGCAAGAGTGGATGGACACCTGCACTCCCACACTCTTGATAGGAAGCAGAGTAGCGGAGAGTTGACACTGGGAAGGGATGAGACTGCCGACATCCAAACCGTGTAGAAGGGGAAGAACTCCTTCTCGAAGCTTGAGCTCCGCCTCGTCCTGCTTCCAATACGTTTACAGTAAGATGTACAGGACTTACCGTACACGGCTGGTTCAATCTCACGACACACGACAGAAGAGCCTGCGTCGCATCGAAATCGGCACAAATGAAAGGCTTTTCAGCTGCGAGAATGCGAATGGCTAGGCCCGGGCCGGGGAATGGTTGTCTGTGAGGGATAATAGACGGATGCAAAGAGGTACGGTAGAAGGGGAGAAGAGGAGAAGAGAAGAGCGACTGCTCACTGAACCCCACTCACCTCTCGACAATGTCATTGGGAAGGCCGAGGTCTCTTCCCAGTTGTCGTACTTCGTCCTTGTGGAAGTCCCGAAGGGGTTCGATTACTCTGCCCTATCAAGTACTCCCTTCACTCCTCACCTCAACCCCCCTCCAACAACTACTCACCATCTTTCTCAGTTCCCTAACAAGTTCAGTATCGTTGTGATGCGTCTTAATAGTATCAGCATGTCCTGATGCAAGGGCAGAGGCTGATTCGATCAGATCGGGGCGGAGGGTTCCTGCAGTGAAGGACAGAGGAAACATAACAAGACAGTAGAGTTAAGCACCCTCTACAGTAGAGGGTACTGTAGAGGGTACTGTACAGTACCCTCTACAGTATTCTTCCTCTCTGTTCCCCTCGCGTTCAGTTCGCTCCCTCATTCGTCTCTCAACCAAGAGTCATCCAACGCAATTTCAACCAAGGATCAGAAAGAAGAATCCTCCCCTCTGAAGACTTGGCGTACGAGGGGAGTACGCGCCAATCGAGGATCAAGAGGCAACTCAAGATTCATCGTCACCTCGGATTGAGTGAGTATTTGAAGAAGATTTGAAGTCTCTGACCGCTCCTATCTATATCGAAGCCCCCTCCTTTGGACCCAAATCCACTGATAGTCCAGATAAAGGTGTAAAAATGGAAAACTGGAACAGTACACGATACATCCCTTTTCCAATCATAGACCACTAGCAAGAATACTCGTTGTACCTTGCGCGAAGAAGTATTCGTCCTTGTTGAGGTTGAGCTTTGCCATAACTTCGTCTTTCACTCGAATAAATGTGTTTCCGATGATATGTCGTTTGATCTCTGGTTCCGTAGTCTCAAAGTGTTTCATAGTAGCATATGTTGCCCTCACTGAATACCGTATCGAGAGTCGGGCCCTTTCCATCTCCATTCACGGTTCCTTTGAAGAATTCTTGCGATGAATTGAAGTGATGCACGTCCATGTTGATGGCGTTAAGCGACTTCACGACACGAACTGACTCCTCGAATCTAAACAAGCCATTTATTGTCTTCGTATTACTCCAAGTATTATATAAATAGCAAGACAGAATAGTAACCTCATGAATCCGTTGTCGATGTGCACTGCCGTGACCCTCTGAGAACCGAGAGCTCGATGAAGGAGGGCAGCGCACACAGTGGAGTCCACCCCACCCGAGACCATTACCTGACCAATTACCGTAATAGAGAGGATGGTAAGGGGGGGGGACTAGCCCTATCAATATACAAGGTTTCTCACCAATACTTTGTTGACAGGACCCACAAGCGAACGAATCTCCTCGATACATGTAACCTTAAAAATATTTCTAAAATCAGCTTACAATCTACAGTAACACCAATCCGTTCACTGTACTGTTTCTAAGGTAGCGGTGAGTCAAATCCTACTGTAGTCCCTATCCCTTTTCACCCAATCTAGCATTGATCCTCGAATATCTCGAGTCTTCCCAGATCTTCTATCCTACCGTATACCCCTAGTACTCCTAGCAAAGGGAACGAACCTCTCTGCTCTGCATAGTAAAGTCTCCAGCACATCCACATATGTTGAACAGGAAATTGTGGAACATCTTTCCTCCATTTTCAGTGAGATCCACCTAAGTGATCATGGCTAAACAGCAAACTTCAAAAGTGCCTTGCTCTCTATAATTCGGCCTAAGAAAAGTGTCGTGTGAAAGGCAAACGAACCTCGGGATGAAATTGAACACCGTACAATTTCTTCTCGTCACATCCGATTCCTCAACCCATCCCTTTCCTCTTTCCATCTTCTCCTTCGTCTCCCCTCCAATATCACTAATATTCTCTCACCTGCTACGTGAGCCGGAGTATTTGCGATGATTTTGAAGGAAGGAGCGATGGTTGATGTGAGGACTGAATCTCCGTGAGTGAGGAGTACTTGTTGAGGGGAGGAGAGACCGGAGAAGAGGGGACAGGAGGGGTCGATCTGATGGGGATACGGTACACACGGACACATGACTGACAGACAGACAGACAGACCCCACCTCAACATGACACTGTCCATCCGATCGCAGTTTGTCCCTTCCAACTCCCCCACCGAAGTGTTTGTTCATCAACTTAAGCAGTCGTAACTCGAGATGCTCTCAATGATAAAATACCTGGAAGCCGTAGCAGATACCGAGGACGGGAAGACCGCACGAGAAGATATTGGGGTCGACTTGGGCAGCGTCCACTGCATACACAGAGTTAGGACCTCCCGAGATGACAACGCCCCTGAAGAATGATCACTATCCTGAGGACGACGGGTCATTCAATGGGACGAAGACAAGACCAACTTGAAGTTGCCCATGGCAAGAAGATCCTCTGCTTTAGTAGACAGCGGGAACATCTCGGACATCACTCCATTCTCACGAATTCGACGATCGATCACCTAAAATCGACTGCGAAAGGTGACAACAAGCAATTAAATTAAGCAAGAGGTTATTACGTTAGACAATAGACAACCGTCTACTGTACCCAAACCCTTAGGTTATGCACTAGTTTTAAACTAGTTTTTTATCTAGTTGAAAACTACACAAGAATACCTTTCCGTATTGAGCTCCGAAGTCGAGGATAGCAATGCGTTGAGTGGAAGCATTTGCAGTTACGACCATCTCATACAATCGTTGAACTACAACGATTGCGTCAATGAGCCCAACTGAAATAGTCGTAAGCTTATCATAGTTGGATAACAAGACAGTGCCAGAATGAGGAACATAGCAAGGACAGTGAATGAAGACCTACTACTCAATCCAGCGGTAAGCCGACCGACTCAAAGCTTATCTATCGGTGGGCAGGAAGGAAAAAGTGTAAAAATGCATTATTCGCTTCTCTCTGTCTGGGAAGGGAGATAAGAGAAGGAAGAGGAGAAGAATGGAGTAACTACAGACACACTTGGGCTACGTAAAGATACAACTTGAAAATAAATAAAACACACTCTACAAATGAATTTTTCAAGTCAAAATAATTTAAATATGGTCAAACTTTACAATTTGTTTTACAGTATATCTTACGCGTGAGAGTAGATTTGAGACAAACACGTGATTCCGAAAAACCGTATTTAATTCTATGAATTCCTTTCGAACTAATTCTGGTTGTATTTTTTAAAAAAAATTCCTATGACCCTATGATGTTTTCACCATCAGAAATGCCGAATGATGAAAAAATGACTTAGCAGAGGTTTTCGGTCAAACCGAGCACGTCATGACCGAAGAGAAACGGTGGTTTGAGAAGCTACATGAAGGAGTATGAGAGTATCTGCGAGTACTGCTTATCAGTACGGCCATCTGTTCTCTTTCATACTTTGCCCCCTCTCCTCTCTTCTACCCCCCCCCCCCCCCCGCACCCCAGACAGAGATAAGCTTCAAACACAAGAGATATAAAAAATCAGAGGGGATCTTCTCCTTGTATTTATTTCATAGTATGAATATTTTAATTTTATTCTAATTTCATGATATTCTATTTATTTCATAATATTATAAATTCTCAGGTGCGTACAACAGGACGTATTTGAAGAGAAATCATTTATTCGTCGCAATAGACTACTTTATCGTTGATACCGTAACCTTCGGAAGGAAGGAAAAGGATAGTAAAGATGAGGGAATGTAATTGAGAGAGGAGAAAGAGTGATTAAGATGACATAAGGTGGAATGAGTGAATGAAGTCTGAGAGGAACACCTTAAGACAGACCGCCAAAGGGATTACCGGAAGGGGATAGGAAGGATTAGGAAGGGGAGGGAGGGGATTGGATGGACGATCGGGAGGGGATACACACTTATTCACACTTCGTAACTCATATGACTCATATGACTAATGTTATGCTAATGTGGTGGAACTATGGCTACAATCTTGCACAAATGCAAAATGCCAAGCTTTCTTTACATTTTGTAACAAGATTCCATCCTGACTTTTTTCTCCGCGGATCTTATTAGAAATGAGAATGATTAAAGTGAAAGGCGATTGAGAATCTTAGAGGGCCGTGAGAGACACGAAGTTGACGGGATATTTGACAGGGTCTGGAAGGGGAATGGTGAGAGGGGGAGGGGACAGGGAGAAAGATACGGTTTGAAAGGCAAGTCTTTTCGTTATAGATCTGTACAAGCAGCGATATGTGTTAATAAAGCATAGTGAGAGTAGGAAGGGATATAAATGAGGTATGTGAATGTGATAGGATGAGTATGTGTGAGATGAAAGAGATGAACAGTCAATTACTCTTCCTTCCCTCGCTCTCGTTCTCCTTCCCCTTCCCTCCCTTCCCATTATCATATAACGTGTCCTTCTCGGATACGGTACTAAAAGGGGCGGAGTCCCCCCCCCTTCCATCCCTATTCCCCTTTCTCCTCTCTAGTTACTTTCTTGCAAACACTCGTAACACCATCAGATGAATTCTCCCTTTACTCCCCAATCCATACTCTCTTCATCATCCTCCTCATCTTCCCCTGTAACTCCTCTACAAAATGGAACATTTACTCACATCTTGGGACAAGTAAGTCGTAGCTGGTCTTGGTAGGGGTTAGCATGGAGTGTAAGATGAATTGAAGGGTCGAGTCAACCAATTGGGAGGGGTGTTCATCAATGGAAGACCTCTTCCTCACAATATCCGACTGCAGATCATAGATATGGCAACGAAGGGAGTCAAGTGAGTATCTGTCCTCGGTGTCTCTTCTCTTCGTCTTCCCTTCCTCTAGGGATTGAAAACCAAGTGCGATCCGCGTATGTATCGTCTGACTCTCTTCATTCTTTCATGCTCCCCATCACTCTCTCGGTCTCATAATGCAACGAAAAGACTTGCCTTTCAAACCGTATCTTTCTCCCTGTCCCCCTCCCCCTCTCACCATTCCCCTTCCAGACCCTGTCAAATATCCCGTCAGCTTCGTGTCTCTCACGGAGCAGTCTCTAAGATTCTAAATCGCTATGCAGAAACGGGCTCTGTCTTCCCCGGCCAGGTATCCTTACTCTCTCCATTACTTTCCGTCACACTTCCTCATATCTCCTTCATCTCCCCAATATTCGTATCCCCATACTCTCCCTCATAGTATCATCGTATCCTTGTCCCCTTCTCTTCCCAATTCGAAGAGAAAGAAAAGTGTGCGGTAAGAGGCTACCCGCTGTGACTCCCTGACAGATGTAACATCTGCATCTACCGTATGACCCTCTTGTCTACCGTATCCCATCCTCACCGTATCCTCTCCCTACCGTATCCTCGTTCTACAGAATCCTATCCCTACCGTATCCCGCTTATTCCTCAGATGGGAGGAACTCGTTCTCGTCTTGCCATAGAAGCAGTCCAAGAAGAGTTGACGGTTCTTATCCGAAACAATCCAAGTGCAACGGCGAGCGAGTTGAGGTCGATGCTGATCCAGAGAGGTACTCTCCTTCCCTTCCCTTCCCTCCCCCTCCCCCCTCCTCCTTATCGTACACCGCGAAGACTGGTTGACAAATCCGGGACTGGAACGTCCAGTCCCGGAAAAAGTGAGACAATTGCTTACTGGCTCAAAAAGGAATATTTAAGTCTCAATCATTATAGATTTGGATTCCCCGTAATCGATTTCTATGCGAGGTATCAACATATTTTGAAAAAAAAACCTCAATTTTTATAGATTACGGTAAACAGGTTTGCGTGATACTCCAGACTACGGTACTGATCGATTTCACTTGTGTGGTGAGCGTCGCTTCGCCGATTGATTTCTGGTCGCTTTTTATTTTATATTTGTGATGTGTTCTCTTTTTACCTTTTAGATTATTGCAAATACCTCATTGGCGTCGAGTACTAGAAGTTTGAGACGCGCAAGCGAAATCGATCAGTACCGTAGTCTGGAGTATCACGCAAAACTCTTTACTGTAATCTATATAAATTGCGGTTTTTTTCAAAATCTGTTGATACCTCGCATAGAAATCGATTACGAGGAATACAAATCTATAATGATTGAGGCTTAAATATTTCTTTTTGAGCCAGGAAGCTATTGTCTCACTTTTTCCGGGACTGGACGTTCCAGTCCCGGATTTGTCAACCAGTCTTCGAGGTGTACGATATCTTCCTCTTAGAAGTATGCTGTCGTTCGAATGTTCCAAGTCTCTCATCGATCTCTCGATTCCAACGAAGTCTCAAGAACGACAAAGAGGCCCGCCGTGCCCTCTCGCACTCTATCGACAGTATCCTCGGATTGCCTTCAGGTAACTATATTCCTTTTCTTCTCAGATTCCCTCCTTACCCCCCCCCCTCTCCCCTCCCCTATTCCCCCTCCACCCCTATCTCTCCCACTCGTTTCCTCGCAATTCTTTGTCTTCGTCTCTTCTTCACTCAAAGTTACGCTTCGGCTCTTCTTTCAATTATCAATCCAATCTGCTTTTTGTCTCCACTGCGCCACTTTAGAGTCTCGATTCTTCTCATATCCATACCAACACATTCACTTCCTTTCCTATCTCAAACTTTCCTCTTCATTCCATCTGTTAATGTGTGTGAATCTCTTTTTTATCAGTTGAGAGAGTCGAATAGACAGTGAGAAATGAGTAGTGAAAGTAGTGAGTATATTGTATGTGTGAAAGGGTGGGAAGGGAAGTGATAGGAGAGGGAAGTAATGAGAAGGGAGGTATGGTTTACGAACGAGATAATAGAGTTCACAGTAGGAGGGAGGAGAGGGGAGAGAGGAGGCAAGAGATGGGTGAGAGACTACTCCTTTCATCTCTTGCCGCACAAGGTGTCCATGATTGGAGATGACCTTATCTCGATATACTCATATCTCATTCCTCTTACTTGTTAGGCCCTCTGGATCAACTACCGTAACTCTGCACTGCTCACTTACCGTACCCTCAATCTATCTGTCTTGATAGGAATAGTTCATAAATTAGTGAGATGATTAGAGTGATGAATGGAGAGGGGCACAGTATCTGATGGAAGAGAGAAGATTGGGAGGAAGGAGTGATCAATATGGAGTGATACCATTCAGTCAATAAGTCCTCTTCCTCTTCTGACGATGATTCCCCCGATCTACGAAGGAATCGCACAAATTTCACTGCCCGACAGATTGATGCTCTTGAAGCTGCCTTTTCGGTACTGAACTAACATTATTCTGCCTCCCCCTCGAAATAAAATCGATTATAAGAAACATTCACAGGCAAATTCGTATCCCGACCCTGCAACACGAGATGAACTTGTTCGAACAACCAATATCACTGAAGAGAAGATCATGGTAAGAATGAGACGATTACGGTAGTCAAACGAGTAGTGCAACGAGTCAAAAAGAACAGTAGGCACCTTACGACTGACTGATCCCGCATTGAAATGATCATGCAGAACTACTCAACCCTGTAACCGTTAAGCAAAGAGGGAGGACAAAAAAGGAGGGAGAGAAGGAAGGGGGGAGTGGAGGGAGAAGGGGAGGGTGTGAGAAGGAGATTGAGAGTGGGGAATAGATGAGAACTGAGTGAATGCAGACTAATGGGAGTGGAATGGAATTCAGACTTGGTTCTCGAATAGAAGGGCTCGTTGTCGGAAGAACCTTCCCCTTCTACACAACATCCTCATGCCGTCCATCTCCCCTTCCCTCTTCACAGATATAAAGGTACTTCCCCCCTCCCATCATCCACCCCAACTTCCTCTTCAGCTGACTCCCCTTCGGACTCCTCTCCTCCCCCATTCCCTCCTCTTCCCAACGCCTCCGTCTTCCTTCTGATTCCCTTCTCATCTCACGGGTTCTCCATTCTCTCTCCATTCCTTCCCTTCTTCATTCCATTGTCTCTTCATTCATCGTCCTTGACTGTTCACACATATCCATCAATTGACACTTGTGTCCATAAAAGTTATGATCGCCTCTTACGGAAGTAATGGAGAATAAAGAGCTGAGAGGTCATCCACATTGGTGAACACAACATATTTACTTCTAAAGATCGAGTTACGTTTTGAGATAACAAAGAAATCGTGCTGTTCCATAGGATAGATCACACAGAGCAAAATTTCCCCAGCCGGCTAGAGAAAGCTCGCTGAGTGCGTAATTGAAAGATTATGTGAAATTAAATAGTGAAGATTAGAGACCGAAAGAGACATAATTCGGACTGGTATACAATGTTTTAGTTGCTCTGAAGGATTCTGATGGTTTGGAATACGTAGACATAAGGCAGAGGGTAGAGATGAATGAGGAGGGGGGATGGACTATCTGTATATCAGAAGAGACTATTGCGGCCGACCTTTACAGATATGACACGGATAAGGAGAGCGACACCTTGCGGTCGATTAGAGATGAAGAGAAGAGGGGTAGCTATTATTTATGACTCGTTTGGCCTTAGGACATACAATGGCTGGTTCTATTATCGAGTCTAGCTCCTGTAGTTTCTGCTAGATATTCAGCAAAACTAGGGATTGACAACTGAAACGCTTTAATCTCGAGACTGGAAAAGTGAAATATAACAGAGTGAAAACAGAGGGTCAAATCAATGTCGAATCGAACACAAATTATTCAAATAAATCTCAAAGAAAGAAAGTTAAAATAAGGTGTGATTATCGTACACCGCGAAGACTGGTTGACAAATCCGGGACTGGAACGTCCAGTCCCGGAAAAAGTGAGACAATTGCTTACTGGCTCAAAAAGGAATATTTAAGTCTCAATCACTATAGATTTGGATTCCCCGTAACTAGCGGAACTAAGTGGTAACACTGCTAAAAAACGATGTAATACATACGTCTCTATGTCGTGTTGAAACGTATACAAGTCGAGGAAAAACTGTAGAAAAAACTACGATATGCACTTGAAAATATCCTGTTACACTTGAAAACAACACGGAAAACAAATCATAACACAAACGCGACAAAAATAATACCAGACACGAGTAAAAAATTCGAGAAATAAAAATAAAATAAATTCCAACTAAGTTCGTCAGATTACTGTAGAAAATCCGCTTGAGAGTACGTTATATTTGAAAAATGAAAATAACTAAGTTTTGCAAGATTACGGTAGGAAAGTCTGGAAACAATAACTGCTGTGCTTGTATGTACGCAAGGTTATAATAATAATAATAATAATAATTTATCCTTCCATCGAAATAAGGAGTGAATACAGAGAAAGAAGATAACAAAATAAAGTAGAATGGAATGATTTTATAGTGAGTTTTTGAAAAGGACAGGGGAAGGAGAAAGAACAAGGGAAGAGTCTAAATTATTCCAATGAGACACTATACGATTAGGCAAGAAATTGTGGAACTT